>BPTQ01000008.1:123111760-123176763 GCA_019973895.1 Chrysanthemum seticuspe
ACAAAACATGTGCCTCCGTTCTCTTTCTTAATTGAAGAAACTAATGGTAAAAGATTTTTTATAGTTATAGTGAAGGGTGTAGTTTAATTCATCTATATCGTAAAGGCCCTTCCTACTCCAAAGGTATTTAAACGAGGGGGAGTTATACACGGAGCTCCAAACTTTTTCCCAAAACGTGTATGATCTCCCTTGAACGTGTAACTCTATTCAACTAGTGTAAAGTTTAGTTTCCAAATTCTATCTACGAGGGGGAGTTGTACACGTACCTCTTAAACTTTAGCAAACAGTGTACACCCGTCCTATCGTACATGTAGGAATATTTTGGTAAATGGCTTAATAGTCAAATTTAGGTTAAATTTAGTGTGTACACTTTCATAATCAAGTCACAATTCCCCTTAAAAGCCTTCAAAATCAATTTAAATCTATAAGAGATCACAAATCTCAAATGATTTGATAATTGTGATCGGGGGAGAATGTGTGATTTAAATTGGATTTAAACTGATAATTCGGTAAATGGTTTTATAAGGATGTACATGCTATCCTGCCCACATGTGACAAACGATTTCAAATTCTCCATGCACATGTTGAGGGGGAGCATCTATCTTAAACCTTTGATTTGAAATGTGATCAACTTATCTCAATGTGCAAGTTCCCTCTAGTATGTGCAAAACCCTTTTTCAAACCTCGAGGCACATATTGAGGGGGAGCAAATTTATGGAAACCTCATCCTTCCCGGAAATGCTATATCTACTTAATTTGATGTGGGAAGTGATATTGATATTTTTTAGAAAATGGTAATCAAAGAAGTTAATTCTTTCTCTTGCCTCCGTGTACAAAACATTTTCAAATACTTGATGCACATGTTGAGGGGGAGTTCTCGTTCTAAAAATATCAAAAACAATTCAGGTACAAAATGCTTTGATAATATATCACAAGTATCTGGATTGATTTTGGTTTTCAATTGGTTCCAATGGCAGATGAACAATACCAAATTGACCGACCAACTTTACTTTATGTACGGTGATATAAGGATGATAAGGTTAGGTATGTGTTCCCATGATCCGCCAGAACCGGAGGGATCTACCCAGGGACAATCCACTAGATAGTGTAGAGTCCTTAGGTATATTGAAAAAAGGAGAAATGTGAGATACGGGAAGAGTGCGGACTAAGACTGAGCTAGTACTGGAATAAACCCAACAAGGTTCTAGCTATAAAGTCTCGCTAAGCACTGAAGGGGTTGAAGAATTAAAAAGAATTGAATGAGAAAAGGGTGAAAACAAATAGCCTTCCATTTATTCAACCTTAGGGCAGAAACCGGGTTCACTTCATATGCTACTGATGGTAACATCGGTATTGAAGACAAGACGTCATGGACCCAGTGACGCACTGCACTTCAACTTTCCAAACCACTCAAGTTCCTCTTAAAAGGACTTGTTTCATTCTCACGGGGAACCAACATTATCTATCAACTTTCTCTTAGAGATGGTTGATATTGAAGAAGGAGACCCTCTCCCTAGTCTCCGGTACATGATCCAAATATGCACAAAATTGAGTCTAGAGCCACGAGATCATCAATAAATCTCATTAGGACACTTTCAATGAAGACTCTCTGTTTCACACAATGTGGAAAGAGAGATTATATCTTGAGTCCTACGCATTATCCTTGTGGTATTGCCAGAACATCTGAGTGATGTGTATACATATTCACAATGAAGATGGAAAGCCTTCTGGAGCCAACATCAAACAAGCTCCTGGTAGGTGGCATGTGAGATCTATTATATGGATCAACCCTGTGACAACTGAACAGAAACAATGGGGCGATTCAATCTCTTGAATCAATCCTGGTTCAGGTTATGGATTGACGGATACCTTTGAAAAACCGGTCTTTGTGCTTAACAACTCTTTTCTTTAGCTCATCGACCGTGTACTCATTTTTCAAACCAAAAGGTGTTTTTATGATTGATAATTGATTTTCAATAAAACCTTCGTTGTAGTGCAAAAACAATTTCTATTGAGCAATACACGATTGTTTTTCAAATCTCTTTTCATGAATCAGTGGACTTAAAATTCGCTGGTTCACTCACTCCGTGTTGTCTTCTTTGAGATGTTCCGGTTTGAGAACAACTAGAGCAGCTGCGAAACCCTGTCAAGGAAATTCTTCGGAATTATACCTGATCACAGGCAGTACATGTACTGATCAACGGGGAACCGTGGGCCGTGTACCTCAATTCAACGAAAGTGATCAAAGACACTTTCGTGCGATTTATTGCTAACTGTTGTATGCAGGTACACCCGACGTTTGCAGCTGATCAGAATGAAGCGGTCAATCCATAGCCGCATGCTCACGTAACACATTCATCTCAAAAGAAATCATGATTAGTGCATCAATGACTCTGATATTTTCACTCCATGCTTCTACTACGCTGCTGCCAATATCATGATTCAACAAAATCTTCCGCTACTCTGATGAGAAGATATCTTGATCCAGAATGTGAGCATGTCGGTCCGAAAGTCACAACATCACATATTACCAACACCACAAAGGATGTGTCAGAGATTGTTGATAGCTGATGATCTCAAATGACGGCTCAAACTTATTATCACGTGGATCAGTAAAAGACCTCCACTTGAAGTAACCAAACATGCAATGTGAAGAATCAATGACTACGAGCTTAGGAGCAAAGGACTACATCAAGAATGCAAGATCAATTGTTAATGTATTATCTAGTTGTATTCAATGTAATTTTGGTACATGTTTGAGGTGACCTCCCTTAGGGGGAGATTGTTAGGAATTAGAAATTCCAGGTATTAAAGAGTCGGTCACCTCAAGTATATGTAATCGTTAGAAAGCTCGTAGTCGTAGTTCTTTTAAGTTAAGTAGTAATTAGTTAAGTAACACCGTGGAGGACGGACGGGTCTTTACCCACTGTATGCCTGATCCACAGCCCGATGTGTGGCGATTTATGTAAGACTATAAATACTCTCTACCTCCCAAGGTAGAGAGTTGGAGCTCATAATAATATCTTTCACTTTCTCTCACTAAGTTCCCTAAACCTCTAACTTTCTCTCTCTAGAATTCCATCTATACGCCACTTTGTGTTATGGTTTGATGTGTATGTGAAAACTAATATCTTACAAATTGTTTGCCTGACTTTCGGGTGAACAATGTGGGATCCACTGCTCCTTTTCTGAATCCAGTAGATAAGAGGAACTTTGACAGAGTATCATACCACGCCCTTGGAGATTGTTTCAGACCACAGAGAGCCTTCTTTAAGCGATAGACATGAGTGGGACGTTCAGGATCCACAAAACCTTCTGGTTGACTGACGTACACAATTTCTTTCAGATCTCTAGTAAGAAATGTAGTCTTTACATCCATTTGATAAACCACCATGTTCTTACTGGCAGCATTAGCTAAGAAGATTCTGATTGCCTCAATACGTGCAACTGGAGCAAATGATTCTTCAAAGTCAATACCCTCCTCTTGACGGTATCCTTTTGCAACCAATCGTGCCTTATTCTTTAACACATCACCATGCTCATCAAGTTTTACTTTGAATATCCACTTTAGTGCAATGATCATAGCACAGTCAGGAGCAGGTACTAATTCCCATACATCTAGTCGATCGAACTCATGAATTTCTTCTTGCATGGCATTGAACCAGATGTCTTCATTCATGGCAGTTTTAACATCTTTTGGTTCGACCTTGGATAGTACGGAGTTGAAGAAGCACCATCAGGCATCAGTTGCAAGTTGTTTACGAGTGGATACTGGACGAGAAGGGTTTCCAATGATGTTGTCCAATGGATGGTCAGGTGTTCATTTTCTAAGTTGTTCGTGTGGTTGTTGTTGAGGAACTGAAGTAGCAGAGTTTGGATCTCCTGATGAAGATGGTTCTGAAGTTGGTTCAGGAGCAAATATGTTCTCAAATGGAGCATCTTCGGGAGTAGCAAAAGGGTTATCTCCATCATAGGTGCCAGAAACATTTCCATGATGTACACTTGATGATTGAGGATTTGATGATGAGGATGAGTGATCTGCAGTAGGCGCTTCTTGACTCAATGACATAGAAATTGAAGAGTTATCTACATTGACTGGGTTAGGGGCAACCTCTGTTGAAGGATTAGACTGATCATTAGCAATAGGCTCATAATGTTCATCAAACATTGGATCAAACAATTTCTTTAAATCATCTTCTGAAGGAGGTACATATGGAGTTGCTGGTGAGGGGTTTTGTACAAGAGAAGAACTAATGGGACTACTTAATGAAGGTTGAGATGCGGGTCCAGAACTTGATTGTCTTGGAGCCAGTTGCCCAGACAGCTCATCGAACGTAACGTGAATAGTTTCCATGACATCTCGAGTTCTTTTGTTGTAGATTCGGTAACCCTTCTTGTTTGGTGCATAACCCACAAAAGCTCCAATGTCTGCCTTAGCTCTTAATTTTCCTAAATCTTGACTGTCATTCGTTGGATAGCATAAAGCACCAAATATACGAAGGTTGGAGAGATAAGGTTTTCGTTCATGGACAAGTTCGTATGGAGTTTTTCCATGAGTGATGTGTATGAAGGAACGATTTTAGGTGTAGCAAGCAGTGGCAATGGATTCAGCCCAAAGAAATGTTGGAACCTTTGAGTAAATTAGCATTGTTCTTGCAGCTTCAACAAGGGTCCGATTTCGTCTTTCAACTACACCGTTCTGTTGAGGCGTACGTGGAACACTTCTTTGATGACTAATTCTAATTCTTTCATAAAATTAACTTAATTCTTTGTTAACGAACTCCGTGCCGTTGTCTGTTCGAACAATTCTAACAGTCATATTAAGTCGAACCTGCAGCTGTTTGATAAGTTTGATGATGACATCAGGAGTTTCATCCTTTGTCCTCAAAAACTTAACCCAAGTAAATCGAGAGTAGTCATCAACAATGACTAATACATATTTCTTCCCATTTATCGTTTGCACTCTCATAGGTCCGCACAAATCCATATAAAGAGTATGAAGAACTTCCATAACTGAGTTTGCAGGTTTGGGTTTGTTGGTATATTTCCTGCTTTTTCCCAATTGGCATGCTGAACAAAGATGATCTTTTTCATACTTTAATATGTGTAAGCCTCTTACAAGGTCCTTTCTGGAAAGATCATTAATGGTGCCGAAGTTCAAGTGATTGAGACGACGATGCCATAACCATGACTTTGTTCTCGAAGCCTTTGACAACAAGCAGATTGAAGAAGACTTCATCATGTCTTCGATAGAGATGGTGTATAGGTTTGAACCAGGTTTTCCTCTTAACAGTTCCACACCATCAAGTTCTCTAACGAAACAAGTATGTTTTCTAAAAGCCACCTCTAGGTCGGAATCATAGAATTGACCAACAGAAAACAGGTTATGACCAAGACCTTCAACATAATATACCCTGGAGATTACACTGTCGCCAACAACATAATCTCCATAACCCATAATTGCACCAAAATGGTCGTTCCCGAATCTAACAGTCCCGATGAATTTAATCATGAAGTTCATAAGCCACGAGCGATCTCCAGTCATATGCTTAGAACAACCTGAGTCCAGGTACCACAGAATGATTTGAACGACCTGCAGTTGAACACAGACAAGAATGGATAACTGGATAATTGGGATCCCCATGCAATAATGGGTTCCACTTGGTTAGACAAAGAGATTGGAACATCCACATCAGAAGCAGAGTCAATAAAATCATTAGTGGTAGATGCCGGGCTAGTAGAAACAGTAGATCTATTCAAAGTATGTTCACTTCTTAAAGGTATAGTTCTACCAGTGGGTATCCATTTCCTAATGGGCATTGACTTAGATAATTTAGGGCACAACTCATTAAGATTAAATTTGCGGCCAGTAGGTATCCACTGATAACCTATATTACTAAATTTTCTTCCTGTGGGTTTCCAATGTTTTCTAACCTTCTTCCGCCTTTGCTTTCTAGCCTTCTTAGCTTGATTTTTGGCATTAACAATTTTAACTGGGTATTTAACAGCATTAATCAAATCATTCACACCACATACATGATTAGTAACAAAAACCAAGCAATCATCATTACATGTTTTGCCAAAAGAAGAAGAATTCGCATTAATTACAACATGCTTAGAGCTAACACTAGAATCAACACGGTTCGTTTTATTCAACATAGTTTCATTCTTCCTAAGGTGATCATCTACTCTCTTCCACTGAACATTCCTAGCTTGCAAGGTCCTATCATTCTTTGTGTTGCCTTGAGGCTTTGACCTGCTCGTTTTGGTGTCACTTTTTACTCCTGTAGAGGGAATGGGAACATTAGTTGGTTTTGCTACTTTTTGCATTTCAGGTTTAGAAGTGCTGGGATCTGAACTACTTGAAGGCACATTAAAGTTCACTTTCTTAACACTGGGCATAGAGCAAGGCATCACAGCTTTATCTTTCTCACATAAGGATTTAGGGCATGTTGCTCTTAAACATTCTAACAGCTCCTGAGATCGTTTGGCATATATGCAAGCATACCTAATTTCACTATCCAGTGGCTTATTTATGCGATCCTCTTCTACAATCTCACGGAGACATTCTAGACTATCCTTAAGGTGACAGAAATAGTTATGAAACACAAGTTCGTTATTTCTAAGATGAGGAGGAATGTATTTAACAGTCACAGTATATTTAGAATCTGCAGATGTCTTTGATGCAGCATTCTCATTAAAGATGAGTGGCATTTCCCTTTTACCTGACTCTTCAGATTCTCAATTTTCTTTTGTAACGAAGTTATTTTTTCATTGTTTTTTGTCACGAGTGACTTTCATTGAATCGTATAACTCTTTGAAGTGTCGTTTGACCTTTTCATTTTCTTTTAGAAAACTCTCATTTTATTGTTGTAATACGTTAATGATGTTTTGAAGATGAAAGTTTTGATAAAATTGAGAATCTAAAGGAGGGGGCATTAGGGAGCTAGTCACATTGTTCTTATCACCCTTTAATTGTGAAATTTGAGTTTTTAACTTTCTGATCGTGTTATAGTGAGCTTGAATCTGTTCATCACGTTTGTTTATTTCAAAAACTGCATCAAACTCTGGAACATCTGAGGATATCTTTATGTTTGAGGTTTTAACATTTTCTTTGAGATGTTGATATTTTAGTTGCAAATCAAAATGTTCAACTTCCACTTTAGAAAAATGTTTTACCAAATTATCGTGATCATCCTGGTCAATTTTCTCACTTAGTTTTGAGTTTTTGTTTTCAAGCTCAATGACACGATCATGGGAAACTTTCAAAGCAACAGATAATTCATGAAATTAAGAGGCAGTAATAGAATGCTTTATAACAATATAAAACACATCCTAAGCCACACAACTCGATATCTAGTTCTCATTTATGATATGCAGATTCTTCCTTTCAATTTCATTATATTTGAGTTCCCGTTCATAATTATTGACCTCAACTATCATTTCATCAAATTCCTTTTCCATTTCTTTAATGTCTGAGTCTATCCCCTTTTGAAGACTCTCAAATTGATTTTTTAATTGTTTAAAGAAAGGCATGACCTATGTTAGATAGCATTATTTAGTTTGCTCAAAACCCCTTTCCCCTTCAGTTATCCTTGTAGGTGTGATTCTCTTCTTACATGTTTTCTCAAAATTAACGAATAGTTGATAAACAACATACAAGCTGATTAAGGTCTTGCTCTTAGTGGGAATAGTTCTAGGAACTAAATGCATTGGTGTATTCGGAGGATACACAGTAGCTGGATGCACTTTCCTACAGGGAGTGTTTGTTTCAACAAATACATTTGCTTTTTGCTTATCCATGTATTTTTTCCAAAAAACTTGTTTTGGGGTTAATTGAGTTTGAGGCTTAAACATGTTCAGGGAGATCCAATTTTCTTTTGTGTAATCATTGGGTTTGATCGTTATGTTTTGCTTTTTACACTCAGGATCTTTAGCTTCTTATCCATTTTCTCCCTGGAGGCATCTTCTAATTTTCTATCCTCTTCCGTGCTTCCAATACATGATGGTGTTTGCCTAGGCTTGAGGATCTCATTACCATCGTATACAATCGTATGGTAAGCTTTAGCCTTTTTACAATACTCAGGATTTGGTTCCTCTACTAGGGGTATACTATGCGTATCGCTTAAGACTCTATGCTTAGTGATCATGTGAGCAGTCTGAATGGTATTCCCTTGTACGTACAACATATTTTCAAGCTTGTTTTTTAAAGTTTTTAGATTGGAAAAGTCATTCAAAAGTTTTGATTCTAAAATATATAGGATTTCACAAACACATCAAACCATATCCATATGGGGCGTACACAAATGTTTAGAGAGAGAAAGTTCTAGAGAGATAAAGGGAAGAGAGTTGGGAACTATGTGAAACAAAGAAAAATGGTATTGAAGCTCCAACCCTCTACCTTGGGAGGTCGAGCGTATTTATAGTTTTCATACAAGACTCGCCTCCTACGGGCTGTGGATCAGGCATACAGTGGGTAAAGACCCCGTCCGTCCTCCACGGTGTTACTTAACTAAATACTAACTAATATTAAATGACTACGACTATGAGCTTTCTAACGATTACATATACTTGAGGTGACCGACACTTTAATGACTGGATTTTTTAAATCCTAACAATCTCCCCCTAAGGGAGGTCACCTCAATTTACACAGAATACAAACAGATATTACATTAAGATTGTTCTTGGATTCTTGTTTAAGTTCATTGCTCTGTAGCCCGTAGTCTTTGATTCTTCATGTTTTGCATGTTTGGATAATTCAAGTGGAGGTCTTTAAATGATCCACGTGATGATGAGTTTTGAGCCAGCTTTGAGATCATTAGCTTGCATAAATCTCTGACACTTCCATTTTGGTGTTGACATTATGTGATGTTGTGACAGTGGACCGACATGCTCACATTCTGGATCATGATTTCTTTTCATCAGAGTAGCGGAAGCTTTAGTTTATTCATGATGTTTGCAGCAGCGTAGCAGAAGCATGGGGTGAGAATATCAGAGTCATTGATGCACTGATCATGATTTCTTTGGAAATGAATGTGTTGTGTGAGCATGTGGCTATGGATTGACCTCTCCATTCTGATCAGCTGCAAACGTTGGGTGTACCTGCATAAAACAGTTAGCAATAAAGAGCACGAAAGTGTCTTTGATCACTTTCGTTAAATGGAGGTACACGACCCACGGTTCCCCGTTGATCAGTACAAGTACTGCCTGTGATTAGGTATAATTCCGAAGAACCTCCTTGACAGGGTTTCGCAGCTGCTCTAGATGTTCTCAACCCGAAACGTCTCAAAGAAGACAACACGAAGTGAGTGAACCAGCGAATTGAGATTCACTGATTGATGAAAAGAGATTTGAAAAACAATCGTGTACTGCTCAAAATAAAGTTTTTTTGCAATACAACGAAGGTTCTAAGGAAAATCAATTATCAATCATAAAAACCTTTTATTTTTGAAATATTAATACACATTCGATGTGCTAGAGAAAAGAGTTTTAAGCACAACGACCGGTTTTTCAAAGGTATCCGTCAATCCATAACCTGAACCAGGATTGATTCAAAATTTTGAATCGCCCCATTGTTTCTGTTCAGTTGTCTCATGGTTGATCTATTAGATAGATCTCACATGCCACCTACCAAGAGCTTGTTTGATGTTGGCTCTAGAAGGCTTTCCATCTTTATTGTGAATATGTTTGCATATCACTCAAATGTTCTGGCAATACCACAAGGATAATGCGTAGGACTCATAAAATATATTCTCTCTTTCCACATTGTGTGAAACATAGAGTCTTCATTGATTGTGTCCTTAATGAGATTTATTGATGATCTCGTGGCTCTAGACTCATTTGTGCACATTTGGTTCCCTATGCCGGAGACTAGGGAGAGGGTCTCCTTCTTTAATATCAACCATCTCTAAGAGAAAGTCGATAGATAATGTAGGTTCCCCTGTGAGAATGAAACAAGTCCTTTTAAGAGGAACTTTAGTAGCTTGGGAAGATGTAGTGCAGTGCGTCACTGGGTCCATGACGTCTTGTCTTCAATACCTGTGTTACCTAGGTAACAGCCAGTAGTATATGAATTGAACCCGGTTTCTGCCCTAAGGTTGAAATAATGGAGGGCTATTTATTTTCACCCTTTTCACATTTATTTCTTTTTCCTTCTTCAACCCCTTCAGTGCTTACCGAGACTTCATTACTAGAGCCTTGTTGGGTTTATTCCAGTTCTAGCACTATCTCAGTCCGCACTCTTCCCATATCTCACTTTTCTCCTTTTTTCATCATACCTAAGGACTCTACACTATCTAGTGGATTGTCTCTGGGTAGATCCCTCCGGCTCTGGCGGGATCGTGGGAACGAATACCTAACGTAACCATCCTTATATCACCATACATAAAGTAAAATTGGTCGGTCTTTTTTGGTATAGTTCATCATCCATTGAAACTAATTGAAAACCATTTGAAAAACAATCCAGGTACTTGTGATATATTATCAAAGCGTTTTGTACCTGAATCTTTTTTGATATTTTAGAAAACGGCTCCCCCTTAACATGTGCAACATATGTTTGAAATCATTTTGGCACATGAAAGCAAGAGGAAGAATTCACTTCTTTGATAAATATTTTCTAAAAATATCGACATCACTTTCCCCGATCAAAATCAATGTTTCACATACAGTTAAAGATATTTTCGAGAAAGAATGGGGTTTTCAAAAATTTGCTCCCCCTCAATATGTGCATCTGATTTTGAAATTATTTAGCACATATAAGGGAAAAACTGCACTTAGAGACAAATCAATCACGTTTTAATCCTTTTTGGTTTGATGTAGATGCTCCCCCTTAACATGTGCATGGAAAATTTGAAATCGTTTGGCACATGTAGGGAAGGGAGCATGTTAATAGAGTATTAAACCATTTATCGAATTATCAGTTTAAATCTAATTTAAATCACAAATTCTCCCTCGATCACAATTTTCAAATCCTTTGAGATGTGTGATCTCTATTGATTTAAATTAAATTTTGAGAATTTTTGAGGAGAATAGTGACTTGATTTTTAAAAAACATTTTAACTGATAAGGATCGGACTTTGAGACTTTAAACTCCATTGATCAATTATGCACAAATATCTATTGAAAACATAACATTAGCCAAGGTCTTGAACCAATTGTACAAAACATTGTTCGTTTTGATTATCCAAAAGTAGACCTTGCTCATTTAAGTGCCAATTGTTTGAAAAATACTCTTTTTGATTCGATTGAAATCATTCTCCCCCTCAATCAATGACATAAGTTGTTGATTGAGAGATAGAGATTTTGATAGATAATAAGCCCAGATGATTTTCAAAAAATAGAGTCCGGGGTATTTTCAAAGCAATGTTGTTTTCATAAGATGACAAATATTTTTCAGAAGAATCATTAGAAGGAAAAATATTTGAAAAGGAAATATTTGTCTTTTTGGTGACAAACATTTGTTTTTAGAATCAGAGCATGAGATTTGAAAAATAAGATTAAGCATGGCTCTGTTCTTTCTTTATAAAACGGGTTACTGTCTGAAATGACAATAAACCACCATTTTTCTCCGTCTTATTTATTTTTTATTTTTAAACAAATTATGTACATTCGAAGAACATCTAAAAACCCGTGACATTCTTTGAATGTCAACACAAAGTCCGTAGATGTTATCGAATTAAGAAAAACATGACAAAATAACAATATTTTTGGGATTTTTCAAGATTTTCTAATTTTTATGGATTTTGAAAATTTTATATTTTTCTATTTTCTTTTGTGGGTTTTGAAATTTTGTATTTTTATTTTTTGAATAAATAAATACAAGAGATAGATGAAGAAAACCATTTACTCCTCGTCTTCCTCTTGAAGACGTTTGAGTGTTTCCGGTTGTAGACTCTTTAGACCAAGTCGTGGAAGGATAAACTCAAAACGTTCTCTAGGAAGAGCTTTGGTGAAGATGTCTGCTAACTGATATTCGTTCCTCACAACATAGAGTTCTACCACACCTTTTTCCACTTTTTCCTGAATAAAATGATGTCGAACGTCGATGTGCTTTGCTCTTGAATGTTGAACGTTGTTGCAAGAGAGAGCAATGGCACTGTTATCACAATACAGAGGAATTTTGTTGAATTCAAAGCCATAGTCAGATAATTAGGATCTCATCCATAGGATTTGAGCATAACAAGATGACATGGCTATGTATTTAGCCTCTGTAGAGGATATAGAAGTACTCATTTGTTTCTTTGAAGACCAGCTCACAAGCTTATCACCCAAAAACTAAGCACCTCCAGGTGTACTTCGACGTGTATCTTGACAACCTGCATGGCCAGCATCTGCATAGGCTGTTAGTGACATACCGGTGTCCTTCGGGTACCAAAGTCCCATGTTGATGGTTTCTTGGAGATACCAAAAGACCCGTTTAACCGCTTCAAGGTGCTTTTTAGTAGGCTTAGCCTGATATTTTTTTTGATCTACCATGATCCCTGAGTGGTCCTCATCCAGCTTGGTACGCTCTACCATGGGAGTGTCAACGGTGTCACAAGTGTCAAATCCAAATTTCTTTAAAATTTCATTAGCATATTTAGATTGATTGATAAAAATGCCTCCGAGACTTTGTGAAATTTGTAATCCCAAGAAAAATGACATTTGTCCCATCATTGACATTTGAAATTTGGAGCCCATCTCCTTAGAAAAACGGTCACATTCATTGAGGTCAGTCGAGGCAAAAATAATATCATCAACATAGATTTGAACGTGAATTAAATGTGTGCCTGACTTTCTGGTGAACAATGTTGGATCAATTGCTCCTTTGCTGAATCCAGTAGATAGAAGAAACTTTGATAGCGTATCATACCATGCCTTTGGAGCTTGCTTCAAACCGTAAAGAGCTTTCTTCAAGCGATAGACATGAGTAGGATGCTCTGGATTCACAAAGCCTTCAGGTTGGCTGACGTATACGACTTCTTTAAGATCTCCGTTAAGAAAAGCCATCTTTACATCCATCTGATAGACTACCATATTCTTACTAGCAGCATTAGCCAGGAAGATTCTGATTGCCTCGATACGTGCAACTGGAGCAAATGATTCTTCAAAGTCTATACCCTCCTCTTGACGGTATCCTTTTGCAACCAATCGAGCCTTGTTCTTTAATACATCACCATGCTCATCAAGTTTTACTTTGAAGATCCACTTAAGAGCAATGATCATAGCATATTCAGGAGCAGGTACTAATTCCCATACATCTAGTCGATCAAACTCATGAATTTCTTCTTGCATGGCATTGGACCAGTTGTCTTCATTCTTGGCAGTTTTAACGTCTTTTGGTTCGATCTTAGAGAGTACGGAGTTGAAGAAGCACCATAAGGCATCAGTTGCAAGTTGTTTACGAGTGGATACTGGACGAGAAGGATTTCCAATGATGTTGTCCAATGGATGATCATGTGTCCATTTTCTCAGGTGTTCGTGTGTGTTGGGTTTTTGGTTCCTTGGATCAAGAATTATTCTAAGTGTTGGAACCACGGACAGAGTTGATAAAACCACGGACAGAAGAATGGATCCACTGATGAAGACAAACCGCGGCTAGTAGTATTGTGTAACCACGGATATTGTATTGTAACCACTGCTAGTCTTGTATAGTCGGTTTAGTATTTTGTATTAGATAAATATGGAAAAGATATTTATCTTATAGGTTACGTATTGTATTGTGTAAAGGACTCCTTATCCTATAAAAGGAGGTCCTAGGTTAGATTAGATATACGGATATTTTATATCTAAGGTCGATACACTTCAAGGTTGTAAAACCCTAATACTGGTTAGAGTATTCGTATTAATAATAATATTGAGGTGTTGAATGTTCATTGTTCTTCTTATTAAGATTAAGTATTAAATTCCGCTTGATACTTAATAATTATTTGTTTAAGTCACTTTCTATATTAGATCATTTGCTCAACTGGGATCAACAAGTGGTATCAGAGCTTGTGATCTAGAAACTGTAACCAAGAAGAAGTTCTGTTAAGTTCTGTTCAAGCAAGTTAAGATGTCTGACGAAACTCACATGGTTACTGCATCAAAGGTACCCATGCTCAAGTAGGGTGAATACCAAATTTGGAGAATGCGAATGAGGCAATACATTCGTATGATTGACTATGCCATATGGGATGTAGTTAGTGAGGTTGACAAGGCTAAAAGGAAACTAGAGATTAAAGCACTTAGTATTCTCTCCATGGGAATACCTAATGAGTTTGCCTTGGACTTTGATCATTATGAGTCTGCTAAAGATTTAATGGACGCTATTGAAACAAGGTTTGCTGGTAATGAAGCTACAAAAAAATCAAGGAAGAATATGCTAAAGCATCAGCTTGAGAACTTCACTGCTCTTAGTGGAGAAAAACTTGATGGCACTTATAACAGACTTCAAAAATTGATCAGTCAACTGAAGTCAGTGGACTACAAAGTGGCTCAAGAAGATATCAATCTGAAGTTCATCAGAAGTTTATCACCTGACTGGGCTATGCATACTGTTGTGTGGAGAAACAAAGATGACTTTGACAAGATGACTCTGGACAATCTTTACAACAATTTGAAGGTCTATGAGTCTGAAAAGAACATTGTTGGTTCCTCTACATCTACACAAAACATTGGTTTTGTTTCAACAAACCATATGAGTCCTCAAGATGCATCCACTGCTGCTTATGGTATAACCACTACTATTGCTAACAATACCACTGTTAGTGATAATGTCAGTGATGGTGCAATCTGTGCTTTTCTGGCTGATTGCTAACAGTACCACTATTCAGTGTTTCTCAAATGTGTGATAAGAAAAACTGGGTACTTTTTGGTGAAACTGAGTGTGTGGTGTTGTCACCTGATTTTAAAATGCCTGATGAGAAGTTTATACAGCTTACGGTACCTAGGAAGGAAAACATATACTGTTTTGATCTTAAAGATGTTCTTCCCAATAGGTCCTTAACCTGTTTATTTGCTAAGGCTTCAGTTGATGAGTCTAAGTTATGGCATAGAAGACTAGGTGATGAGTGTGTAAATACTCATCATTTTTGTCGTATTTAAACTGCCAAAACATACAAAAACAATCAAAAAGATATCAAAATACTTAAAATATCCCAGGGATTGTGTTTTATGTGTTTTAAATGCAAAATGTGCAAAAACAAAGGAAAATTGATCAAAGTTTGCAATATTGGCAGTTTCAGTCCTCCAAGTTTCAAAACTTGTCAAAATAAGTCCCTATGCATTTATTTTGAAAGGAAAAGCCAACCCAAGGTCTTGAAAGTCAATTTCACAAAATATTACACTTGGGTTGCAAGTTTTCCAAAATTACATGTTTGATCCCTGAAAATCCAAAAATGGCAAAATAGGTCCCTGGAAAATTTTGAAATTTGAAAAATGAAAAAATGGTTTGTGAACTTTGGAATTACATCATAATTGGTCCTTGGAAGCTAATTGGGGAAAGTGCAAAATCAGTCCTTGAAGTTTGGGAAATTGCAATATGGTCCTTGTGTAGTTACTTAACCAACCGGACCCTTATATTATCCCAAGCCCAAATAACAAACCCCTTGGCCCAAACCACTTACCCGGTCCAATATTCCATGACCCGACCAACCCAAACCCAAGATTTAAAATAAAATATACCGCCCCCTTCCCTGTCCTCCCCGACCACCATGTCCCCTCCACCTTCAGCCACCCTACTCCACATTTTGTCTCCCCCCTCCTCACCTACCCTTCAAGTGCATTAAATGCGCCCCTTTCCTGTCCAAGATATCAACCCCCAGTTGTTAACCCATTTTGGCGCCAAAACCACTTAAACGGCCAAGATTAATTTTAGCCATCCAATGGCTGAGGATATTGCTGGGAAGTGCTCAGAGTAGTGAGAGAAACAAGTTTGAGCATAAAAGGAAGCAGAAGAGGCAAGAGAAAAGAGTAGTTAGTTTATTTTTAAAACAATGTATGTCGAATTTCATTATCTTAGTCTTAAATAGCTTTGTACTTGTATTTTCAAGCCCCATTGTATTAAAGAAAGGTGTTTTAGTGTATTGCAACTCATATCAAGTTTCAATTTAAGCTTTTGTTTACATTTAATATTTTGTCTCAACTGTTGAAATTTTCCAAATTAAAATCTGTTGTATAAGCTTCAATAAGCTTATTTATAAGCTCAAACATGATCAAACTAGCTTAGTAAAGCATTCCATAAGCTCACATCTCAGTTTCAATAACCTTTGAACATTGGTCAACAAAAGTCAAACTTGGAGCAAAATGGGTGCAGAAATGGAAATGGTTGGTTCAAAGCTGGAATTGGGTTGAATTGGAAGCATTTGGGTTGGTTAGATTAGGCTAGTGGTCATTTGTGTGCAGTTGCAAGCCATAGTGGCTGGGGACAGTTGTAAGTCACTTTCTAGTTTCATGGCTTAATCATTTTTTGTAGTCACAAGTAGCTAATTTCTGTTCAATAAGTAGTATTTAGATTAGTTAAAGTTAGTTTGATCAATAGTATATGTTGGTTCAGTAGTTAACTCATCTTAATCACAAAACAGTCAAATTAAGGGGTGTTTGGTTTATGGCTTAATCTGTACTAAAGGTGAATTCAGTGTTAGCTTTTTGTTGGTTCAATTTTATTTAGCTCTAAGTAACTCATTTGAGTCAAAATATTGTGCCTGCTAGTTCAAAAAGTCAATATCTCACATAATCAATCTCAACTCTTAACTGTTGAGGATTTGGATTTGCAAAATCTTGTTTGGTGTTTAAAAGTCTTAGACAAAGCTGGCATTAAGTTCATTTCATCAATATACTTCAACATCAGTCATAAAATTGGAATCAAGTTTCATTTTAGTCAAACTTTACAATCTGTTTCAAAAAAGTCAAAAGGTGTCTAAAATTGGATTTGTGCAGACATTGCAGCAGTTGCACAGGGCTCATAAGAGCTTCCCAAGGTCTGAGTTTTGGTTTGCTTGATCTCAACCAGGTCTAGAATAAGTTCCAATTTGTAGTTTTCAGTTGTAGCTTGTGCTTGTGCTTAAAGTAGGCACCTAAAAACTGTTATAGCTTATTCTCAAAATCATCAAATCTGTGTTATTTTGCTATTCAGAGCCTATAGCTTGTTGATTTAAGTACATTTTGGTTCTTTTAAGTATTTCATAGCTTCTGTAAACATTTGGTAGCTTATTGTAGTTGTTGGCTTATTGAAAGTGCTTATTTCTAAGCACAATCCATAGCAGTTGCATTTTTCTCCACACAACCTACTGTTTTTCCATTTTTCCTAGTTTCCTAATATAATTTTAGAGTTTTCCTGAATTTTTCAGATTTTTCTAAGTCATTTTGCTATTTTTCTTGATTTTAATTAGTTTTTAAGCATTTTTAATTAGCATTTAATACTAAAAATTCAGAAAAGGTTCAAAAAAATAATTTTTCATTTTTCTTAGGTTTAGATAAATATAAAAAGTAAAAAAAGTAATTTTCCAGATTTTTCATAGTTTATTTTGTAATTTTTAGCAATTTAATTAGTTTTTAATAGTTTTTAATTCCTAGAAAATAGAAAAATAATCAGAAAAATACAAAAATAGTTTTGAAAATTCTATTTTGATATTTTAGATTTTTCTAAGTCATAATTTTATTTTTCTAGCTTTATTTCCTATTTTCTTGTGTTTTAGGTAAATATTTAATAGTTAAAAATAGTTTTTAATTAGATAATTAGTTATAAAAATAATTTTCTTTTTCTATAAATTTTCTTTTATCATTAGGTTTGTAAAAATATCATTTTCACATTTTTAGGGTTAATATTGTGTAAGTTTCACGTTTTTATTTGTACGCTACGTAGTTTTTAAATTCCATTTCATAAAAACATAAAAACAAAAACATCATTTTAATTATAGTGATAGCGTTTATTTAATAGATTTTATCTTTTTAATTTCCTTTAATTTGCATCTTAGCCCTTGTAGTTTGTATACTTTTTCCTTAGTTATAATAATCTAAAATCTCTTTTCCATTCAAATTCCTCGATCACTACACGTTTGATAATCCATTGCATGGCTCGCTGGGACATAACGACCCGGGGAGACCCTACACTCCTCAGATCTTCATTGCATTCGTTCCTGAGTAGTTTTAAGCTTGTTACGGTCTGCCATTCACAAGTGGCAGGCTTGTGTGATTTAGCTTGACTGTTTGGGAGCGCATCACTAGGTTACCTCAATTACAAAACAATCAATAAACTGGTAAAAGGTAGCTTAGTTAGAGGGTTACCTTCTAAAGTTTTTGAGTGTAAGGAACTGTGTGTGGCTTGTCAAAAAGGTAAACAACATAGAGCTTCTTGTAAGACCAAAACAGTTAACACCATCACACAACCACTGTTTATGCTTCATATGGACTTATTTGGACCTACCTTTGTTAAAAGTTTGAACCATAAGCAGTATTGCCTAGTGATCACTGATAATTATAGTAGATTTTCTTGGGTATACTTTTTGCCTTCTAAGAGTGAGACTAGTGAGATCCTCAAGAGTTTCATTACTAAGATAGAAAATCTAGTAAATCATAAGGTCAAGGTAATCAGATGTGATAATGGAACTGAATTTAAGAATGATGTAATGAATCAGTTTTGTGTAGCTAAGGGTATAGAAAGACAATTTAGTGTTGCTAGAATACCACAACAGAATGGTGTAGCTGAAAGGAAAAATAGGACACTAATTGAGGTTGCTAGGACAATGTTGTCAGAATATAAGTTACCAACTACCTTTTGGGCTGAAGCTATAGGCACTGCATGTTATGTGCAGAATAGAAGTAAGGTAGTGAAGCCTCATAACAAGACCCCCTATGAGCTATTACATGAAAGGAAGCCAATGATTGCATTCCTAAAACCTTTTGGGTGTCCTGTTACTATCTTGAATACCATAGACTACCTAGGCAAGTTTCAAGAAAAAGCTGATGATGGATACTTTTTAGGCTATTCTTCTAATAGTAAAGCCTTTAGAGTATACAATAGGAGGACTAGAATAGTTGAAGAGAATCTTCATGTTCAATTTAGTGAAAAGACTCCTAGTGTTGAGACCAAGGGACCAGACTGGCTTTTTAACATTGATATGCTAACCAAATCTATGAATTATGAGCCTATCATTGCAGGAACTTCCACTAATGATAATGCGGGTACACTATGAATTATGAGCCTATCTCGAAAGGAGTTCTATTTGGTTGAAAAGTGGAAAGCTGGTTCTGTCTCACCCATCATTAATAAGCAAGGTCCCACTGATGATGATGCATTGAATACTGGAGGCAAAGTTGATCATCATCAAGATAAGGATGAGTTATTGAAAGATGACTTAGTATTGGTAGAAGAAATTGAAAAGAAGAAAAGGCATTCTGAAAGCACTTCTAAGCCAACTGAAAGCACTGATAAGCCATCTTCTACCACTGATAGTTCAAGTGAAATCCCGGCTGCAAGTACTGATGATAGTACTTTCTTTGGACCAAATGCAAAGCCATTATTTGGTGAAGAGGAGTATCCACATGATCCTACCATGCCTGCTTTGATAGAAATTGATACTCCTACTGATGATGATGACATGGATGATTTCTTCAATGCTGATTTGACTAACTTGGAAACTGTTATTCATGAAAGTCCTGTCACCACCACAAGAATTCACAAGATTCATCCCAAGGAACAAATACTTGGAAATTTGTATACTCCAGTTCAAACATGAAGCAGGGTTAAGAACACTGAACCCTTTCCTGAGCATGGTTTCTTTGCAAGATCACTTCACAAAAGAAATAGTCATAAAGATCTGCAAAATTGCTTGTTTGCTTGTTTTCTGTCTCAAAAGGAGCCCAAGAGAGTGGAAGAAGCTTTATCAGAAGAAGGCTGGGTAGAATCAATGCAAGAGGAGCTTCTACAGTTTAAGCTTCAAGAGGTTTGGACATTGGTTGATCTTCCTAATGGTAAGAGGGCAATTGGGACAAAATGGGTGTTCAGAAACAAGAGGGATGAAAGAGGTATAGTGGTAAGGAACAAATCAAGGTTGGTTGCTCAAAGATACACACAAACTGAAGGTTTGGATTATGATGAAGTATTTGCTCCAGTTGCAAGAATAGAGGATATTAGATTATTTTTGGCTTATGCTTCATTCCAGAATTTTGTTGTGTATCAGATGGATGTTAAAAGTGCATTTTTGTATGGCATAATTGATGAGGAGGTTTATGTTTGTCAACCTCCTGGTTTTGAAGATCCTGATCATCCTGACAAGGTTTACAGGGTGAGGAAGGCTATGTATGGGTTGCATCAAGCTCCAAGGGCATGGTATGAGTGCCTGTATACTTATTTGATGGACAATGATTTTAAAAGAGGGCTGATTGATAAGACTTTGTTTATTAGAAAGCACAAGGATGATATCTTACTGGTTCAGGTCTACGTAGATGACATCATCTTTGGCTCAACAAACAAGGAGCTATGCAAGGATTTTGAGAAACTTATGCATGATAAGTTTCAAATGAGTTCTATAGGAGAACTCACTTTCTTTTTGGGGCTACAGGTTCAACAGAGGACTGATGGTATCTTCATTAGTCAAGACAAGTATGTAGCAGATGTTTTGAAGAAGTTTGGGTTTCAGGATGTGAAAAGTGCTAGTACACCTATGGAGACTCAAAAACCACTACTACCAGATGATGGAAGTCCCAAGGTTGATTTGAAGTTGTACAGGTCCATGATTGGATCTTTGATGTATCTCACTGCATCTAGGCCAGATATTATGTTCTCAGTATGTGTGTGTGCAAGATTTCAAGTCACACCAAATACCTCACACATGAATGTTGTTAAGAGAATCTTTAGATATCTTAAAGGTCATCCTAAATTGGGCCTTTGGCACTCTAAGGATTCCCCTTTTGATTTGGTGTCCTACACAGATAGTGACTATGCTGGTGCTAGTTTTGATAGGAAGTCTACTACTGGAGGATGTCAGTTTTTGGGAAGCAGACTAATCTCATGGCAGTGTAAAAAGCAAACTATTGTGGCAAATTCTATAACTGAAGCTGAATATGTGGCTGCTGCTAGTTGCTCTGGTTAGGTTCTTTGGATTCAGAATCAATTGCTGGATTTTGGGTACAATTTTATGCATACTAAGATTTACATTGATAATAACAGTACAATTTGCATCATTAAAAATCCTGTTTTACATTCTAGAACTAAACATATTGAGATAAGGCATCATTTTATTAGAGATTGTAATAAGAAAAGGTTGATTCAAATGGTAAAAATCCATACTGATTTCAATTTTGCTGATCTTCTCACTAAAGCTTTTGATTTGGGGCGTTATCAGTACCTTGTTGTTAGTATTGGAATGATTAATCTCTAAATCTCAACTTGTTTTGTAAAAGTTTGTATAAGTATTGGACTGTTATTATGTGATCTTAGTATTGCTATCTTTGTTTCTAACCACTGATAGTTATGTTCAAACCACTGCTTGTTGCTTTTTGTTCCCACTAACCATTTTGCAGATAAAAGAAAGTTGATTATAGATGCAAAAGAAGTACTGAAGTTAAATTGTTCATTCATTCAAGAAACAGTTTACAGCTTACAGCTTACAGCTTACAATTAACTTCAAGTGCAATTAAAAGACTAGTTCTATACAAGATTTCCTACTCCTATCCTAGCTCCTATCATCTATTCCATACGCTGGATATGCATGACCAGTACGACGAAGAAGCTAAGGATCAAAATGGGAACGATGGATTGATGAAAACGAAGATGATGAAGATGAATACAGTAGATGGATTTGTGATATGAGAAGTCTTCGGTTGTTCCATCTACTCTTTCCACCATAAAGCATCACTTCATCTTCCTTTTACCCTTTCCCTTTACAATATGAGATGAAGTACCAAAACTTGGTGCAGAAAGACCAAGAACCACCTCTCTGTTCTTTGGAAGTGGTGGATTTTTGGCACGTGGCCTTGGTTGAGGGTGAGAGGGTGAAGGTTTTACTTTTTCTGCTTCCTCTTGAACCAATCTATTGAAGATTGGCTCCAAACGCTCAGTGGAATCATCTGATCCTCTTGATGACTCACTAGGATCTACCACACTATCATCTTCCGATGAAGGAAGAAAGGGGGATTTTTTAGGTCTTGGTTCTAGTGGAGGAAGGTAAAGTTACCATGGGTTAGAATCATCACTTGATGATGATGATGATGATGATGATGATGAGGAGGATGTTAGATCAATGACTTCTGATTTATTCCAACTGGGATTCCACATAGTGTTTGTGGTTGATTGTGGATTTTGGAGAAATTAGGGTTTTGGTTTTAATTGGTGTGTGTGTTATTTGGGATTTGGGGTTCTTTTATTAGCAGAGATATGGCTTATGTAAGTTAATGAGGGGCAGGTTAAATGTGGTTGAGGAGTTAATGAGATCATTGGGTTTTGAAAATATATTAATACTGGAAGTTGACCATATTGACTTAGACATTAGCACTATGGCTTAACACTGATACGTCTATGGAACCACTTCTATCTATTACTAACCACTGATAACTCTCTTCTCTGTGTTTGGTTCTTGTTTGTGTCTTGCAGGTATGAAGGATAAGTGTATATTGGAGCTTGTGATGTGTTTAGATAAAAAAAAAAAAAAGATTTTGTAATCCTTCATATTTTTGTGAGATCTCTCTTATTTAGACATAGATTTGCTTGCTGTATCTCTTGGTCAACTGATTGCAGTGAAACATTGTATCCACTGATAGTATGTTTCAAACCGCGGAGAGCAGTTCTGAAACCTCTAATAGCATGCTGCTTATTTTTGGATACTACAGGGGCTGTTTGGAAACTTTGGCGGAAGCATATTTATCTCCCCAAATCACGGATGGATCATTTAATTGGTCTTCAAATCATATCAACTTGGCGCTCTACATCAACCCTAATAACTTTATTTGCATAGTTCCCAATTCCCATATCATACCCATTATCGATCACAATGGCGAATCAGTACTCCAACACACATAACCTTGTTGCTAATCTCATAAAAAACAATCGATCTGAAGGTTTTCATCAAATGATTGATTTCCTTATTCACAGTCCTATTCACTATGCCTTAACCGTCACACCAACCATCCTTAAGGCCTATGTTCATCAGTTCTGGGGGAATGCTAAGCTTGAGGAGGTCGAAGGAGTAGATGTGTTTAGCACTGTTGTAGATGGAAATGCTATTTTGGTTAATGAGGAGATTATTAGAAGCGTTTTGAAGTTTGATGATGCTGATGGTATTGATAATCTTTCAGATGTTGAGATAGTTGCTGGTTTAGAAAGGTTAGGCTATACACACAGGGGTGATAAGGTACAATTTTTTAAGAGTTTGTTTTCAAAACAATGGAAGTTTTTGATTCACACCTTGTTGATGTGTATGAGTAATAAGACCACTGGGTTTAATGACTTTCCTTCCAAAATTGCTACTGCTGTTATTTGTTTGTCTGATGGAAGGAAGTTTAATTGGTCTAGGATGATTTATGAGGGGCTTGTACAGAACATTAGGAAGAAGGGTAAATATTATTTATATCCTAGGTTTGTTCAACTGATTGTGGAAAGTCAAATAGCAGAACCTGTTGAGCATTCTAGGGAGTATGAAGTTCATTATATGCTTCCTAAGGTTTTTGCACATATGAGGAATCAGCCGCAAAATGTACAAATTAGGGATGTTTCTTTATTTCCACATATGCTTGCTTTGCCTGTTGATCCTGAGTTTGATGAAGAATCCACTGCTAGTACACCTCAACCCACTGATATTACACTTGCAACCACTGTTAGTGAACCTCAACCTACTTCTAGTCAAATCCAAACCACTGTTAAACCAATTGTATGGACTAGGAGATAGAAGGGCACCAAGATACCTCAGGCTGGTGTTAGTGGTGTTGTTAATGAGGCTGTCACATGGAGTGGATGTGACATGATTGGAAGGGCTTCCACTACTGATTCATGCTTAGATACTAGTCAGGATAGTGGAAACATAATTAAGACCCAACCTTTGGCAACTCCTAATGTGGAGAGTTCCTTGGAACTTAACACATGTGGAGGAATCCCTAGCCAACTGGCTACTCCAGGGTGCATAGATGATCAGGAAAGGTCTGGTGCTATGTTTACTTTATCCAAGGATTCACCTCTCGGAGCAGTTAACACAGCTCGAAGTGATGAGGATTGTTTGGAACATGATACTGAATTGACGGATCCTAAGTTGGTACATGGTGACTTTTCCAATGAACCACCTCTCGGACCAGTTCACACAGGTCGAAGTGGGGAGGATATACTTGAACGTTTTAATGAATTGACGGCTAAATGTACCAAAATGGAGAATACAATCTAAAGTCTTCAGGAGTTGTCTGTGTTTCAGGGTAAAGATATTAGGAGACTGAAGCATAGGGTATTGGTTTTGGAAAAGATAAGAAGGCCTAGGGTTGCTGCTTTAAGGCATTTGAGGAGAAATAAAAAGAAGGTGGACTCCTCTCCAACTCTAAATGTGGAGAATGTTCTGAATATGGAGATTGTATCCAAACAGGGGAGGAGTGAAGGCATGATTTCAGGGGAGGCTGTAGATGCACCTATGGAAGAAGATATTGTTAGTGGAGATCAAGAATTTTTAGTATCTGATAAAGATGGAAATGAGGCTGTTCTTGAAAGTTTAAAGACTATGGTACAAGATGAAGTGATGCAGGACATAACCACTGTTAATGTGTCTGCAACTACAGATAGTTTTCTTCAAACCACTGCTGCAGTTTCAGACATGGAAATTGTACCCACTGCTATTATAACCACTTCCACCATTGTTACAACCATCTCTGTGTCACCACCTAAACCTAAAGAAGTTGAGAAAGAAGCTACAAGTACATTGATCAATATGAGTAAAACCTCATCTAACCTTACATCTATCATTGCACCTGTTTCATCTATTAAATCTACTGCAACCAAACCCAAAAGCAAAAGTTTAGTTATTGGTGAACCTTTAAGGAAGAAGGTGACTCAATCAGTTTTTGGAAAAGGTAAAGGAGTTGCAGAACCAGAGTTGAAGTTTAAAAGTAAAGAAGAACATATTGCTTATGATGCAGAGTATATAAGAAAGATGTTAGCTGAAGAACAAGCAGCTTTAGAGAAAAGGAAGCAAGAAGAAGAGGAGGCTAGTCAGAAATGGTTAGCTACATGGTATGAATCACAAAACTATCTTCAAGCTTCTAATCAAATACATGATGAGTATACTCCACAAGAATGGGCATTGTTGGATGATGAGGAAAGAGCTAGACTTTTGGGTGATGGGCAAGGAGGATCAGTAAAGAAAGGAAACAAGTTATAAGAAAGAAACCTCCTACAATTGCACAAATGAGGAATGTACTGATGAAGATTATTAAGAAGTCAGGCATTCATATTCCTGACAATCTTAGTAAATGTTCATTTGAAAGAATCCATGAGCTTTATCTGATGTGTATGAGAATTAATAATGAGAGTTTTACTCCTATGGGTTCTGAAAAGGATGAAGAATGGATTAAAGGTAATCTAAAGAGGAAATCTGAGATTCAGGAGACATCTGGTTCTAAAAGACTGCAAGTGAGTGAAGATGGTAATCAAATTATCTCTTATATGTTTGAGCTTAAAGGAAGTAAAGGATGTTGGAAAATTCAAAGACTCAATAATGAAGTTTCTGAGTATAATCAATTTTCACAAATGCTTCAATACTTTGATAGAGATGATTTGCTGAATCTTTGGGAGCTTTATAGGAATAAGTTTGGTGATGTGCACCCAGATGATTATCATGAGAGGATGGTTTATCATTACTTAAAGATTTTGTTTGAACCTACTCATGATGAACCTGAATGGAAAGGACTTTGCAATGGACAAGTTACAGAATGGTTTCTATATCAAACTTGTGGAGTTCATGTTTTAACTGTCTCTGGAGAAATTATTCATATGCTGGTAGAAGGTGATTATCCTCAATTGAATAAGTATCCAGAAGTTATTACACAGATGATGAAGTCTGGTATTATCAAGATGTTGATGCCCTATGATGGTCAAGCTTACAATTTATTGCTGAAGTATGAGAACATTCTTAAAACTAGTAAGTGTTTGGCTACATCCTCCAATTCAGATGTTTTGAGCTTAAAGGAAACTTGAGAATTCTATTTGAATGTATCAAGTTTAGGGGAGGATTGTTGGGTTTTTGGTTCCTTGGATCAAGAATTATTCTAAGTGTTGGAACCACGAACAGAGTTGATAAAACCACGGACAGAAGAATGGATCCACTGATGAAGACAAACCGCGGCTAGTAGTATTGTGTAACCACGGATATTGTATTGTAACCACTGCTAGTCTTGTATAGTCGGTTTAGTATTTTGTATTAGATAAATATGGAAAAGATATTTATCTTGTAGGTTACGTATTGTATTGTGTAAAGGACTCCTTAGCCTATAAAAGGAGGTCCTAGGTTAGATTAGATATACAGATGTTTTATATCTAAGGTCGATACACTTCAAGGTTGTAAAACCCTAATACTGGTTAGAGTATTCGTATTAATAATAATATTGAGGTGTTGAATGTTCATTGTTCTTCTTCTTAAGATTAAGTATTAAATTCCGCGTGATACTTAATAATTATTTGTTTAAGTCAGTTTCTATATTAGATCGTTTGCTCAACTGGGATCAACAGTGTGGTTGTTGTTGAGGAACTGAAGTAGCAGAGTCGTTTTCTCTTGATGAAGATGGTTCTGATGATGGTTCAGGAGCAAATATGTTCTCAAAGGGAGCGTCTTCGGGAGTAGCAAAGGGGTTATCTCCATCATGGGTGCCAGAAACAATTCCATGATGTACATTTGATGATTGATGAATTGAAGATGATACAGAGTGATCAGCAACAGGCGCTTCTTGACTCAATGACGTAGAAACTGAAGGGTTATCTACGTTGACAGGTATAGGAGCAACCTCTATTGATGGATTTGATAGATCATTAGCAATTGGCTCATAGTTTTCATCAAACATTGGATCAAACAATGTCTTCAAATCATCTTCTGAAGGTGGTACATATGGAGTTGCTGGTGAGGGATTTTGTACAAGAGTAGAACTGATGAGACTACTTGATGAAGGTTGTGATGCGGGTCCAGAACTGGATTGTCCTGGAGCCATTTGACCGGTCAGCTCATCGAACGTAACGTGAATTGTGTCCATGATATTTCGGGTTCTTTTGTTGTAGATTCTGTATCCTTTTCTGTTCGGTGCATATCCTACAAATACTCCAATGTCCGCTTTAGCTTTCAGTTTACCTAAATCTTGACCCTCATTAGTTGGATAACACAATGCACCAAACACACGAAGGAATGATAGATCAAGTTTTCGATTGTGGACAATTTCATATGGAGTTTTTCCATGAGATGTGTGAATTAGGGATCGATTTTGAGTGTTGCATGCAGTGGCAATGGCTTCAGCGCAGAGAAACATTGGAACCTTTGTGTAAATTAGCATTGTTCTTGCGACTTCCACAAGAGTTCGATTTCGTCTTTCAACTACACCGTTCTGTTGAGGAGTTCGTGGAACATTTCTTTGATGACTGATTCCAACACTTTCATAAAACTTACTAAGTTCTTTATTGACAAACTCAGTTCCATTGTCTGTTCGGATGATTCTGACAGTTTTATTAAGTCGAACCTGCAACTGTTTGATGAGTTTAATGATGATATCAGGAGTTTTATCCTTTGTCCTTAAGAACTTAACCCATGTAAATCGAGAGTAATCATCAACCACAACTAACACATATTTCTTCCCGTTAATAGTCTGCACTCTTATGGGTCCACATAAATTCATGTGAATGGTATGAAGAACTTCCATAACTGAGTTTGTAGGTTTGGGTTTGTGGGCATATTCTTGCTTTTTCCCAATTGACATGCTGAACAAAGATGATCCTTTTCATAATTTAGTCTAGGTAAGCCTCTTACTAAGTCCTTTCCGGAAAGATCATTTATGGTGCTGAAGTTCAAGTGATTGAGACGACGATGCCATAACCATGACTTTGTTTTCGAGGCCTTTGACAATAAGCAAATTGGAGAAGACTTCATCATATCTTTGATAGAGATGGTGTATAGGTTTGAACCACGTGTTCCTCTTAAAAGTTCTGCACCATCTAGTTCTCTAACGAAACAAGTATGTTTTCTGAAGGCCACTTCTAGATCAGAATCACAGAATTGACCGACAGAGAATAAGTTATGACCAAGACCTTCAACGTAATATACCCTAGAGATTACACTATCACCAACAACATAGTCTCCATAACCCATAATTGCACCGAATTGATCATTCCCGAATTTAACAGTCCCGATGAATTTACTCGCGAAGTTCATGAGCCGCGACCGATCTCCAGTCATATGCGTGGAACAGCCTGAGTCCAGGTACCACAGAACGATTTGAACGATCTGCAGTTGAACACAGACAAGAATGGATAACTGGATAATTGGGATCCCCATGCAATAATGGGTTCCATTTGGTTAGTAACAATGATTGGAACACCCACATAGGAAGTAGAAACAATGGAATCATCAGGGATTGATGCAGTGCTAGTGTATGCATTAGACATATTCAAAGTATGTTCACTTCTTAAAGGAATAGTTCTACCAGTAGGCATCCATTTCCTAATGGGCATTGATCTAGATAATTTAGGGCACATCTCATTAAGATTGAATTTGTGGCCAGTAGGTATCCACTGATAACCTATGTTACTAAATTTCCTTCCTGTGGGTTTCCAATGTTTTCTAACCTTCTTCCGCCATTGCTTTCTAGCCTTCTTAGCTTGATTTTTTGAATTAACTATCTTAACAGGGCATTTAACAGCATTAATCAAATCATTCACACCACATTCATGATTAGTAACAGAAACCAAGCAATCATCATTACATGTTTTGCCAAAAGTAGCAGAATTCGAATTAATTATAGTATGCTTATAGCTAATACTAGAATCAACACGATTCGTTTTATTCAACTCAAACTTAATGTTCCTAGGGTGATCTTCTAATTTCTTCCATTGCACATTTTTTGCTTGCGAGGTCCTATCTTGCTTTGTATTGCCTGGAGGCTTTGACCCGCTTGCTTTTGTGTCACTGATTACTCCTGTAGAGGGAATTATGGGAACATTAGTTGGTTGGGCTACCTTTTGCATTCCTGAACTAGAAGTGTAGGGATCTGAACTACTTGAAGGCACTTTAAAGTACACTGTCTTAACACTGGGCATAGAATGGGTTGCATACTTAGCACTAGGCATAGAACAAGGTATCACAACTTTATCTTTCTCACATAAGGATTTAGGACATGTTGCTCTTAAAAATTCTAACAGCTCTTGAGATCGTTTGACCTGAATGCAAGCAAACATAATTTCTCTATCAAGTGGCTTATTTATGTAATCCTCTTCTACAATCTCACGGAGACATTCTAGACTATCCTTAAGGTGAGCGAAATAGTTGTGAAACACTAGTTCGTTATTTCTAAGATGTGGAGGAATGTATTTAACAGTCACAGTATATTTAGAGTCTGCAGATGACTTTGATGCAACATTCTCATTAAAGACAAGTGGCATTTTCCCTTTTACCTGACTCCTCAGATTCTCAATTTCCTTTTGTAAAGACGTTATTTTTTCGTTGTTCTTGTCACGAGTGACTTTCATTGAATCATATAACTCTTTAAAGTGTCGTTTAACTTTTTTATTTTCTTCTAGAAAACTCTCATTTTCCTTTTGTAAAACATTAACCAAGTTTTGAAGATGAAAAGTTCTGAGAATCTAAAGGAGGAGGCATTTGGGAGCCAGTCACATTGGTTTTTTCACCCTTTAATTGTGAAATTTGGGCTTTCAACTTTCTGATCGTGTTACAGTGAGCTTGAATTTGTTCGTCATGTTTGTTTATTTCAAAAAGAGCGTCAAAGTATGGAACATTTGAAGATGTCTTGATGTTTGAGGTTTTGACATTTTCTTTGAGATGTTGATATTTTAGTTGCAAATCAAAATGTTCAACTTCTAGCTTAGAAAGATGTTTTACCAAATTATCGTGATCATCCTGATCAATTTTCTCATGTAGTTCTGAGTTTTTGTTTTCAAGCTCAATGACACGATCATGGGAAACTTTCAAAGCAACAATTAATTCATGAAATTGAGAAGCAGTAATAGAATGCTTAGTAACAGTATAAAACACATGTTGACCCACACATCTCAATATTAAGTTCTCATTTAAGATATGCAGATTCTTCCTTTCAATTTCATTATATTTGAGTTCCCGTTCATAATCATTGACCTCAACAATCATTGCATCAAATTCCTTTTCCATTTCTTTAATATCTAAGTCTATTCCTTTTTGAAGACTCTCAAATTGACCTTTTAATTGTTTAAAGAAAGGCATGACCTCAGTTAAATAGAACTCTTTAGTTTGCTCAAAACCCCTCTCCCCTTCAGTTATCCCAGTAGGTGTGATCCTTTTCTTACATGTCTTCTCAAAATCAACAAATAGTTGATAAACAACATACATGCTGATTAAGGTCTTGCTCTTAGTGGGAATAGATCTAGGAACTAAATGCATTGGTGTATTTGGAGGATACACAGTTGCTGGAGGCATTTTCCTAAAGGGAGTGTTTGTTTTAACAAGTGCACTAGCTTTTTGCATATCTATGTCCTTTTTCCAAAAAACTTGTTCTGGGGTTAATAGAGTTTGAGGCTTAAATCTGTTCAGGGAAATTCAATTTTCTTTAGTGTAATCATGGGGTTTGAACGTTATGTTTTGCTTTTCACACTCAGGATCTTTCAGCTTCTTACTCAATTTCTCCCTAGAGACTTCATCTAATTGCCTATCTTCCTCAGTGCACTCAACCCAACTAGGTTTTTGCCTAGGCTTAAGGATTTCATTACCATCATATATTACCTTCTAAGCCTCTCTAGCTATTTTACCATACTTAGGATTGGGTTTCTCAATGAGGGGAATGCTATGCTTATCGCTGAGAACTCTATGCTTAGTGATCATGTGAGCAGTCTGAATGGTATTCCCTTGTACGCACAACTTATTTTCAAGCTTGTTTTTCAAAGTTTTTAGATTGGAAAAGTCATTCAAAAGTTTTGATTCCTTAGCATTAAATTCTTGTTTAAGCACTTTAACATTATTTTGGAGTTCTTGTTTTTGCTTAACAGTTTTAGAAAGCTTTTCTTGTAAGGAGTTTAACTCTTGTTTTAACACTTCTTCTCTAAAATTACTTTTTCTGATAATTGTACGCATTTGGTCATCCATTTCCTGCTCACGGGTAGTTAACTCAAACTTAGCACGTTGTTCATAAATAGAAACTTGTTCTTTATAGGCATTCAGTTCAGAGATAACAGAATCATCAGGGGCACATGCAGTGTATTCATCAAAAACATAGTCATCATTGACTGCAGAAGATACATCACTTGGTACAATCTCACTTTCACTTTGTGTCACATATTGATCATATGGGACAATATTACTATTACCCTCATTATCAATATCTGATTCATAAGTTTTAAGAGATTGTACTTCGTTATGTATCTTTTGCTCATCCACCTCATCGTATAGTTTTAATACCTCTGAGATGATTGATTCTTTGGATGGACCACCCTGTTGTGGTGATGAGACCTTTGGAGAGACCATAGGTGAGATGATAGCCATGAAGATTGTCTGGGCAGTAGGTTCATCATCGACATCAGAGTCAAATGCATCACAGTCTGCAACTTGAAAGGCATTTTGATGATTGTGACCTATTTCCTGAATTGGCTGCTCATCCACATTAGCATCATATGTCTTAGCATTCCATTCTGCAAGAAACAACAACTCCTCTTCATCCAAAGCTGCTCCATTATCATGAGCTTTCACAAGCAACATCCTCTCTCTGAAGTATTCTGCATTCTGTGGACGTTTTGGAGATGTGCAGTTCCTCGCAATATGTCCCTCACCACCACAGTTGTAGCATTTGATTGGCTTTGCTTGCCCTTGATTGGCATTTCTTCCACGATTCTGATTAGCCACATACCCTCCACCTACTCCAGTATTACCATAACCTGCTCCAATCATCCCTTGTTCATACCGTCTTCCTTTCACATTCTGCACCACTACCTTACCATCTCTGACAGTAGCTTGATTGTGTGGATTGGATGCTGTTCTGAGGTTATTGTTGGTGTGTGGGGTGGAATTCATATTTTGACTTACCATGAGAGATAGTTGATTGATGAAGTTTTCCATGAGTGTGTTTGAATCTGGAGGCTTATATGCTGGATCAGGAATGAGCTTGTAATTACCATTACCCGTGGGTATGACTTGAAGAGCTTTGGTGGTAATTCCAACATTGGTGTAAAAGGTTGTTGAATCATTTGACGAACTTGTTTCTCCCTGTTTAGATTTGAACTGTTCAAGAATCATTCGTTCAAACATAGCATGTCTCTCATTCTGAAGAAGGAAGGCATACAGTTGCTCATAGTTGGTGTTCTTTAATCTTTTGGTTAGCTTCACAGAGGTGACAAATTTGTGCCATTCGGGATTCATGTTGTTCACAAACTTTGAGTTCAGCTGAATATTTGGGATGGTCATTTTGATATTCCTCATATCATTCACAAGCTTGTGGAATCTCACGTAAAATTCATAGACACTTTCTTCTGGTTTCATCTTAAAGTGCTCAAATTCATCATACAGTTGTGATTCTCTGTCTTCCTTAGTTAATTCAGAACCCGAGAGAAGCATTTTGACATTATCCCAAACAGCCTTGGCTTCAGTGTTGTGATTGATAAGCTTGTAGATATCTTTTGGAAGACCCTGAAGTATAATGTTTGAAGCCCTGATATCAGCATCATATCTCTTTTTCTCCTTATCACTGAGCTCATCATACGTCTTTGGTCTGTCCAATCCTAAGATCACTGTTCCATCCGCAACAGTTTCAAGTATGTCTCTTGTAGTCTCAATCTGATAAGGTCCTTCATCAATTGATTTGAGAATGTTGACCCCATTTTCCTTTCCCAAACAGTACAACCTAATTCGTTGAGCCCATGATTCATAATAAGTTCTGTCAAGCATAGGTGGACGAGTATCTGATCCAGCTGCTTGAACGTCCTCAGCTATAGTAGAAACGATAGTAGGTACATTGTTAGACATGATTACTAGTTCTATGGGATTTTACTATTCTTTGATTAAACAGGGAAATTGATTCTTTCACGGGATTTTACTAAACCAAAATAAAAACCGTAAAAATGTAGCATGAAGAAGTGACAAGTGTCAATAGACAAGTAGCTAAACAGACAACTCGCTTTGGTATCAACTCGCTAAACAGTCAACTCGCTTCGAAGACAAGTCGCTTAAAACTCAAGTCGCTTAAAGAAACAACTCGCTTAAAACCCAAGTCGCATTAAGAGTCAACTCGCTAAATAGCCAAGTCGCATACAGAGACAAGTCGCTTAACAACCAAGTCGCATAAACCAACTCGCTGCCAATACAACTCGCTTAATATCCAAGTCGCTTTAGAACTCAACTCGCTTAAAGAATCAACTCGCTAAATAGCCAAGTCGCATAAACCAACTCGCTTCCAATAACAAAGGAACTCGCTTCCAAGAAATGCAACTCCGTGGCTCAACTCGGTTCGTACACTTTTCAAAAACAACCACTTTATCAATCAAAAACAACCAAACAACAATGATTTAAGCCTTCCAATTCAAAACCTAAACACATATGATGATCCTAAACACAAAAGTACAATCAAAATTCAAACTTTAACACTAGAAATTGACCAAATGATTCAAACTCTCCTAAACACTTATAACCCCAAAAACCTTATGAAATCCACCAAAACAAAGATAATGAAAGATGAGTGATCAAACCATGGATCTTGATACCAATTGTAATATATAGGATTTCACAAACACATCAAACCATATCCATATGGGGCGTACACAAATGTTTAGAGAGAGAAAGTTCTAGAGAGAGAAAGGGAAGAGAGTTGGGAACTATGTGAAACAAAGAAAAATGGTATTGAAGCTCCAACCCTCTACCTTGGGAGGTAGAGGGTATTTATAGTTTTCATACAAGACTCACCTCCTACGGGCTGTGGATCAGGCATACAGTGGATAAAGACCCGTCCGTCCTCCACGGTGTTACTTAACTAAATACTAACTAATATTAAATGACTACGACTACGAGCTTTCTAACGATTACATATACTTGAGGTGACCGACACTTTAATGACTGGATTTTCTAAATCTTAACAAATTCCTTAGCATTAAATTCTGGTTTAAGCAATTTAACATTATCTTGGAGTTCTTGCTTTTGCTTAACAGTTTTAGAAATCTTTTCTGGTAAGGAGTTTAACTCTTGTTTTAACACTTCTTCTCTAAAATTACTTTTTCTAATAATTGTACGCATTTGGTTATCCATTTCCTGCTCACGGGTAGTTAACTCAAACTTAGCACGTTGTTCATAAATGGCAATTTGTTCTTTATACACATTCAGTTCAGAGATAACAGAATCATCAGGGGCACATGCAGTGTATTCATCAAAGACATAGTGATCATTGACTGCAGAAGATGCATCACTTGGTACGATCTCACTTTCACTTTGTATCACATATTGATCATATGGGACAATATTACTATTACCCACATTATCAATATCTGATTCATTAGTTTCATGAGATTGTACTTCGTTATGTATCTTTTGCTCATCAACTTCATCGTAAAGTTTTAATTCCTCTGAAATGAGTGAATCTTTGGATGGACCAGCCTATTGTGGTGATGAGACCTTTGAAGAGACCATTGGTGAAATGCTAGCCATGAAGATTTTTTGGGCAATAGGTTCATCATTGACATCAGAGTCAAATGCATCACAGTATGCAACTTGAAAGGCATTTTGATGATTGTGACCTATTTCCTGAATTGGCTGCTCATCCATATCAACATCATATGTTTTGGCATTTCCCTCAGCAAGAAACATCAACTCTTCTTCATTCAAAACCGCTCCATTGTCCTGAGCTTGTACCAGCAGCATCTTGTCCCTGAAATACTCTGCATTTTGAGGGCGTTTTGGAGATGTGCAGTTCCTTGCAATATGTCCTTCACCACCACAGTTGTAGCATTTGATTGGCTTTCCTTGTCCTTGAATTGCATTCCTTCCACAATTCTGATTAGCCACATACCCTCCACCTTCTCCACCTTTTCCTTGTTCATACTGTCTTCCTTGCACTGGTTGCACCATGATCTTACCATCTCTGACAATAGCATGATTGTGTAGATTGGATGCAGTTCTGATCTCATTGTTAGTGTGTTGAGTGAGGTTCAGATTTTGCTTAACCATAAGAGCTAGTTGATTGATGAAATGTTCAATGATTGTGTTTGAGTCTGGAGGCTTATATGCTGGATCAGGAATGAGCTTGTGGTTACCGTTTCCAGTAGGTATGACTTGTGAAGCTTTAATAGTAATCCCTACATTGGTGTAGAATGCAGTTGAGTCATTTGAAGAGCTTGCATCTCCATGATTAGATTTGAACTTTTCAAGAATCATTCGTTCAAACATAGCATGCTTCTCATTCTGAAGTAGGAAGGCATACAATTGCTCATAGTTGGTGTTCCTTAATCCTTTGGTTAACTTGAATGAGGTGACAAATTTGTGCCATTCGGGATTCATGTTGTTCACAAACTTTGAATTGAGCTGAATATTTGGCATGGTCATTTTAATATTCCTCATATCATTCACAAGTTTGTGGAACCTCACATAGTATTCAGTGACACTTTCTCCAGGATTCATCTCAAAGTTCTCAAAATCATTATACAATTGAGATTCCCTGTCTTCTTTGTCAATTCAGAACCAGAGAGAAGCATCTTAACATTGTACCAAACTGCCTTGGCTTCAGTGTTGTGATTGATTTTAACTTGTAGATGTCTTTTGGAAGACCCTGAAGATGTTTGAAGCCCTGATATCAGCATCGTATCTCTTTTTCTCCATATCATTGAGCTCATCATACGTCTTTGGTCTGTCCAAACCTAAGATCACTGTACCATCCACAGCAGTTTCAAGTGTATGTCTTGTAGTCTCAATCTGATAAGGTCCTTCATCAATTGATTTGAGAATGTTAACCCCATTTTCCTTTCCCAAACAGTACAACCTAATTCGTTGAGCCCATGAGTCATAGTCAGTTCTGTCAAGCATAGGTGGATGAGTATCTGATCCAGCTGCTTGAACGTCCTCAGCTACAGAAGAGATGATTGTAGGCTCGTTGGTAGACATGATTACAGATTTCATGGGATTTTATAACTCTTTGATTAAACATGGAAATAGATTCTTTCACGGGATTTTACTAAATCAAGAGAAAACCGTAAAATGTAACAATCAGAATAATACTACACCAAGTTGCTTTAAACCTTGAAGACAAGTCGCTTAGCACCAAGTCGCTTTGCACCAAGTCGCTAGGTATACAAGTCGCTTCAATGGACAAGTCTCTAGGCTCATAAGTTGCTAGAGTGACAACTCGCTAGAAGAACAAGTCGCTAGTGACACAAGTCGCTATGAAGACAAATCGCTAGTGACAAATCGCTAGGACAGAAGTTGCTAGAATAACAAGTCGCTAGATGGACAAGTCGCTAGGGACAAATCGCTAGACAAAACAGTACGACCACTACTTTGTACTTTTTGTCGCTTTGTCTCAAAAGATAAATCGCTAGAGCACAAGTCACTTCCCACAACAAAGTCAAGTCGCTGAAGAACTTAGAGACAAGTCGCTATGAAGAAATCTATGCACAAATCGCTTCCCACAACAAAGACAAGTCGCTGAAAACGTAGAGACAAGTCGCTACGAAGAACTCAAGTCCGAGACACAAGTCGCTAGATAGAAATATTCAAAAGCAACACTTTTCAATCCAAAAACTAACCCAACCACACTGATTCAAACCTTCCAAATCAAAACCTAAGCACTTATAATGATTCTAAACACAAAAGTACAATCAAAATTCAAACTTTAACACTAGAAATGGTCCAAATGATGCAAATACCACTAAACTTTTTCAATCCCAAAAACCATATAAAACCACTAGAAATCCAAGAACATGTAAGAGAGATGATCAAACCATGGCTCTTGATACCATTTGTAACATATTGGATTTCACAAACACATCAAACCATGACTAATATGGGGCGTACACTATAGGGTTTTAGAGAGAGAAAGTTAAGAGGTTTGGGAACTTAGTGAGAGAAAGAAAAATCTTATTATGAGCGCCAACCCTCTACCTTGGGAGGTAGAGGGTATTTATAGTACCGTACATAAAACGCCTCCTACGGGCTGTGGATCAGGCATACAGTGGGTAAAGACCCATCCGTCCTCCACGGTGTTACTTAACTAAGTACTAACTAACATTAAATAACTACGACTACGAGCTTTCTAACGATTACATATACTTGAGGTGACCGACACTTTAATAACTGGATTTTCTAAATCCTAACAGGTTAACAAAAATGCTAAACACCCAGTCAAAGGTCAACTCCAAGTCATTGAAACATCCACCAAAGTCAAAGGCTTTATTTACTCCTCAACTACTCACACCTTCCCCACATTTAACATACTGATGGCATATTAACTCTATTTAAGAGCAAATCACCCAAATACCACACACATTTCTCACATACCCAAAAACCTTCTCACTAAAAACACTTCAAGACCAACACCATGAGCAAGTCAAACCCTATTGATTTTACATCTGACACAAACAGTTCCTCCTCAGACAATGTTTGGGAAGAGTTTCTTGCATCAAGAAAAAGATCTCACACTTTCATGAGCACAAACCCTTCACTTGATGGGCCTTCATCCATTCAACCAGTGCCTCAAGATGCCATCAAGAAAGGATCCAGTTCTGAGTTGAGCTCAATGCCAAGCTAAGTGTCTCCATATGAAGACACGGATGATGAAGCTTCTTCCAGAGCATTGGTTGTGGATCCCTTTGCTATAATACCACCACCAGAACCTCTACAGGCTCCTCCTTTGCAAACACTCCTTCCACCACCAGTTGGTCCATCTTCTTCATCACCTCCCAAAAGAGAGAGGGTGATAGGACTTGCATGCCGCAAAGTGTGGGATGTTATTGGAGGACCAAGAGTTCAGAAGGAGATTCCAGAGTGGGCCATGTCAAGGAAGCCATAGTTGGTGTAGGTGGTTGTTGTGAAGCTGTAGTCTCATGTTGGTTGTTTTAAGATGTCGTCTTTTGTAGTACTTTGCTGGTAGTTAGTATGCCATGGTTGTAACATCTGCATCTTTGGATGCAGTTCTTATAAATAATAGTACCATGTTTTCCTTTAAGTCCATTGCATCTTACTGGTGGTGATTTATTTCTTTGATCTGCAAAATAGTTAGTGGAAACACAAAGAAACAAGCAGTGGATAGAACAAAACAAGCAATACTAAGATCAACTAATTATAGTACATAACTTTTATAAACTTTTACAAAACAAATTTGAGATTTAGAGATTTATCATTCCTATACTAACTACAAGATACTGAAACCTCCCCACATCAAAGGCTTTAGTGAGAAGATCAAGAACATTGAAGTCAGTATGGATTTTAACCATTTGAATTAACCTTTTCTCATTACAATCTCTAATAAAGTGATGCCTTATCTCAATATGTTTAGTTCTAGAATGCAAAACAGGATTTTTAATAATGCATATTGTACTGTTATTGTCAATGTAAATCTTAGTATGCATAAAATTGTACCCAAAGTCCAACAATAAATTATGAATCCAAAGCACTTGACCACAACAACTAGCAGCAGCCACATACTCAGCTTCAGTGGTTGAATTGGCCACAATTGTTTGCTTTTTACACTGCCATGAGATTAGCCTGCTTCACAAAAACTGACATCCTCCAGTAGTAGAATTCCTATCCAAACTAGCTCCAGCATAATCACTATATGTATAGGCCACCAGATCAAAAGCTGAATCCTTAGAATAGCAAAGGCCTAATTTAGGATGACCCTTAAGATATCTAAAGATTCTTTTCACAACATTCATGTGTGATGTGTTTGGTGTGACTTGAAATCTTGCACACACACATACTGAGAACATAATATCTGGCCTAGAAGCAGTGAGATACATCAAAGACCTAATCATAGATCTATACAGCTTCAAATCAACTTTGGTACTTCCATCATCTGGTAGCAGTGGTTTCTGAGTCTCCATAGGTGTACTAGCACTCTTTACATCCTGGAATCCAAACTTCTTTAAAACATCTGCTACATACTTTTCTTGACTAATGAATATACCATCAGTCCTCTATTGAACTTGTAGCAAAAAAAAAGTGAGTTCACCCATAGAACTCATCTGAAACTTATCATGCATAAGTTTCTCAAAGTCTTTGCACAACTCCTTATTTGTTGAGTCAAAGATGATGTCATCAACATAAACCTGAACCAGCAATATATCATCCTTTAGCTTCCTTATGAACAAGGTCTTATCAATCAGTCGCATCTTGAAACCATTGTCCATCAAATAAGTAGAAAGGCATTCATACCATGCCCTTGGAGCCTGATGTAAACCATACATAGCCTTCTTCACCCTGTAAACCTTATCAGGATGATCAGGATCTTCAAAACTAGGAGGTTGACATACATATACCTCCTCATCAATAGTACCATACATAAAGGCACTCTTAACATCCATTTGATACACTACAAAATTTTTAAATGAAGCATATGCCAAAAACAATCTGAAAGCTTCAATTCTTGCAACACGGGCAAATACTTCATCATAATCTAAACCTTCAGTTTGTGTGTATCCTTAAGCAACCAACCTTGATTTATTCCTCACCACAATGCCCCTTTCATCCCTTTTGTTTCTGAACACCCATTTAGTTCCAATAGCCCTCTTACCATTACGAAGATCAACCAATGTCCATACTTCTTGAAGCTTGAATTATAGCAGCTCCTCTTGCATGGATTCAATCCAACCTTCTTCTCCTAATGCTTCTTCAACTCTTTTGGGCTCCTTTTGTGACAAAAAGCAAGCAAACAAACAGTTTTGTTGATCTTGATGACTGTTCCTTTTGTGAAGTGATCTGGCAAAGAAACCTTGTTCAGGAAAGGTTTTAGTATTCAAAGCCCTGCTTCTTGTTTGAACTGGAGTATTCAAATCTCCAAGAATTTTCTCTTTGGGATGATTCTTATGCACTCTGGTGGTAGGAATTGGACTTTCTGTAATGACAGTTTCCAAATTAGTCATATCAGCATTATTTAAAAAGTCATCCATATTTTCATCATCAGTGGGAGTATCCATTTCTTCCAAAGGAGGCATATCAGGATCAGTTAGATACTCATCATCACCAAATAGTGGCTTGGCAGGGATTCCAAAATAACTACTTCCATCAGTACTTGTAGTAGGGGATTCAGATGAACTAGTAGTGGTAGAATTTGGCTTAGCAGTGCTTTCATTATGTTTAGCAGTGCTTTCAGACTTTATTTTTCTGCTTTTCAATTTCTTCTACTGACGCTGAGTTATCTTTCAACAATTCTTCCTTATCTTGATGATGATCACGCTTGCTTCCAGAATCCAAATCATCATCAGTGGGACTCTTTGTTTCAATGATGGGTGAGACAGGACCAGCTTTCCACTTTTCAAGCAAATAGAATTCCTTTGGAGAATCAGCTTCCTTAGAATTTGCTTCTCTATCAGAATCCAATTGAATACCTGCATCAATATTAGTGGATGCATCTGCAATGATAGGCTCATAATTCATAGACTTGGTTAGCATATCAATATTAAATAGCCATTCTGGTCCTTTTGTCTCAACACTAGGAGTCTCTTCACTAAACTTAACATGTAAGTTTTCTTTTACAATTCTGGTCCTCCTATTGTATACTTTAAAGGCTTTGCTATTGAAAGAATAGCCAAGAAAGTATCCATCATCTGCTTTTTCTTGAAATTTTCCTAGGTAGTCTATGGCATTCAAGATAGTAACAGGACACCCAAAAGGTTTTAGGAAAGCTATCATAGGCTTCCTATCATGTAACAGCTCATAGGGAGTCTTGTTATGAGGCTTCACTACCTTGCTTCTATTCTGCACATAACATGCAGTTCCTACAGCTTCAGTCCAAAAGGTAGTTGGTAACTTAGATTCTGATAGCATTGTTCTTGCAGCCTCAATTAGTGTTCTATTTTTCCTTTCAGCTACACCATTTTGTTGTGGTGCCCTAGCAACACTAAACTATCTTTTTATACCCTTAGCCACATAGAACTGATTCATCACATCATTTTTAAACTCAATTCCATTATCACATCTGATTACTTTGACCTTATGGTTTACTTGATTTTCTATCCTAGTAATGAAACTCTTGAGAATCTCACTAGTTTCACTCTTAGCAGCTAAAAAGTATACCCAAGAAAATCTACTATAATCATCAGTAATAACTAGGCAGTACTGCTTATGGTTCAAACTTTTAACAAAGGTAGGGCCAAATAAGTCCATATGAAGCATAAACAGTGGTTGAGCAATGGTGTTAATTGTCTTGGTCTTACAAGAGGCTCTATGTTGTTTTCCTTTCTGACAAGCCACACAAAGTTCTTTACACTCAAAAACCTTAGAAGGTAACCCTCTCCCTAAGTTGCCCTTTACCAGTTTATTGATTGTTTTGAAATTAAGGTGACCTAGCCTTCTATGCCACAATTTTGACTCATCAACTGATGCCTTAGCAAACAAACAAGTTAAGGACCTATTAGGAATTACATCTTTCATGTTAAAGCAATATATGTTTTCTTTCCTAGGAACCCTTAATTGCACATATTTTTCATCAGGCATTTTAAAATCAGGTGATAACACCACACACTCAGTTTCCCCAAAAAGTACCCAGTTTTTCTTATCACACATTTGAGAAACACTAAATAGATTGTATTTCAGTCCATGTACCAGATAAACTTTCTCAAAATCCAGCTTTCCAGTTATGATAGTTCCTCTGCCAACTAATTTTCCTCCTTTTGGATCATTTCCAAATGCCACATCACCTCCATCAAAAGCTTCAAAATCCTCAAGGTTGCTCCCATCCCATGTCATGTGCCCAGAGCAACCACTATTAAAAATTCCTTTATCTTGTAGCTCATCTTGTAGATTGCCCTGTACATGAATTTAAGCAAGTTAGTTCCTTTTGTGGACCCAAGCCAATACTGACTTGGGTCTGCCCTGTGCATTAACATAATCAAATTTTTTTAGGTCCATTGATGCACTACTGGCATTATGTAGAACCTTGGTCTTAGGCTTCCATTGCCAGCTAGCTGAGGCCTTTACAGCATAGAAATAGCTTCCAACCACTGTGTCAGTTATCAACTTTGGAATAGTTAAAACTTCTTTTGAATCAGTGGTGATATTCTGCTTAGCAGTGGAAACATTTTGCTTAGCAGTGGTTGGAACCCATTTGGTTCAGGCAGTGATTATAGACTTTGTTTTACCATTTTTCATTAGCACTGCCTTTCGAACCATGTTTTTGTTTGGGTGAGGGATGGTGTTCTTTGAAATTTTTTTGTGGTTCACCCTCCTCCAATGATTCCAGACTTGCGGTTGGTTTTTATAACAGTTTCTTTGTAGATACTCAAAACTACCACATTTAAAACAAGCCTTTTTGACACATTGAAACTCCTCCCCTAATCTATTTGAGATTAAGCCATTGAAGTTTCTTTGATTTCCTCTAGGTGTAAATCTTTTCATCTGGTCCCTAGGAATCTCATTATAGTCTACTACTTTCCTAGAAATTGGTGCTCCAAATCTAGGCATAAGGTTGGCTTGTTTAGAATCAACAGACTTAACATTTTCTAATTTCTCAGACTGTGTTGATTTAGATCTATCTTCCTCGGAATCTGATTCCCATTCTTCTATAATTGGACCATCAGATGACATATCAGAACCTATCTTAGGTGATTCAGACTTACTAATCTCACCTACAGGTTTGTTGAAACTAAACTCACTGCTAAATGACAATTCAGTGCCAGGTGGTACATGTTTCATTAGAGAGGGCGGTGGCACATTATTTTATCCAATCCCAGAACCCTTTTTCATTAATTAACACCCTATAGATTTATGAACCGGATCAGAAGCAAATTGTGTTTTAGCAACCCTGACTAAATGTTTCTCTTTATCTTCTAGGGCTTCTTGTTTTACACTCTCTACTTCTTCTAGTTTCTGTTTAAGCATCTTAATCTCTCTATCCTTAAGTTCAATTTCACCACATAGTATGTTTATATTATCTACATACTCAAACTCACATTTAATTCCAAAGTTAAGTTCCTCTTCTACATTCTCAAGACCAACTTTATGACCTAGGTTATCTAAAGCAAGTCTATCTACCTCTTTTCTCAAACTCTCATTAATAGCTTTAAGTGATTCTAAGTTATCCTGACAAGATTTAAAAGAACAAGTAGACCTTTTTGACTCATTAGATACCTCATAATCAGAACCAGAGGATGAAGCATAGGCCATAAGAGCAAATTTATGCTCTTTTGAAGCTTCACTAGCAAGGAAGGCAGCATTGGGTCCTTCTTCAATTTGATCACTCCAGTCATAATCACTAAGTCCATCCTGAGCATCCAAAGCAGAAGAAGAAACTGGTTCTTCAGTAGCCTTCTTGTAGCCTTCACCAATCCTCTTAGGAGCTCTACATTCCCTAGCAAAATGTCCCTTCTTCTTGCAATTGTAACACTCCATCTTACTTTTGTCAAACCCAGCTCTTCTTTGACCATCATACTTAACTTGTCTTCTAGTCCTCCTTAAGAACTTCCTAGCTTGTAGTGTTAACATTTCCATTTGCCACTAAAGATTGATTTCTTCAAGATCATCAAGATCTATTTGATCCAAATACTGATTTAGCACTGTAACACTTGATGTAAGATCAGCCAAAAATGCACAGATAGCACCATTACTAATGTTATCACTAACAGTAGTATTATTAGCAATAGTAGTGGAAACTCCATAAGCAGAAGTGGATGCTTCCTGAGAGATTTTATGATTTGTAGACACAAAAGCAATATTCTATGAAGAGGATGAGCCAGCAATGTTCTTTTCAGACCCATAAACCTTCAAGTTATTGTAGAGATTTTCAAGAGTCATCTTTTCAAAATCATCTTTATTTCTCCAGACAACTGTATGCACAACCCAGTCTGGTGACAAGCTTCTGATAAACTTAAGATTGACATCTTCTTGACCTATTTTGTAGTCAACCAATTTGAGTTGACTTATGAGCTTTTGCAATATGTTATAGGTTCCATCAAGATTCTATCCATTAAGGGTGGTGAAGTTTTCAAGTTGATGTTTAAGCATATTCTTCCTGGATTTCTTGGTAGCATCATTACCATCAAATCTTGTTTCAAGAGCATCCATAAGTTCCTTTGCAGTCTCATATTCTTGAAAGTCCAAAGAAAATTCATTAGGTATTCCCATACTGAGAATACTGTGAGCCTTTATCTCCAGCTTTCTTTTAGCCTTGTCAACTTCACTAACAATACTGATAAGCTTTCCATCATCAACCCTCTTAGGTAGAGTATCACCATTCTCTACAACTTCCCAGATGGTGTAATCAATCATACAAATTTATTGCCTCATTCGCATTCTCTAAACTTGAAACTCACCATGCTTCAGCATGGGTACCCTTGATGCAGTAACCATATGAGTTTCATCAGACATCTTGAATTTCTTGAATAAAACATATTAGAGTAAAAACGACTTCTTCTTGATTACAGTTTCTAGATCACAAGCTCTGATACCACTTGTTGATCCCAGTTGAGCAAACGATCCTTTATAGAAACTGTCCTAAACAATATTCTATTAAACACTATGTGGAATATAATGTTGATAAGGTTTTAAAATGTACCTTTTTGAGGGGTCGTTTAAGCCCTTATTTGATCACTTTTGTATCCGTTATTACTTAATATCGTTCCTTTTCACTTTTTAGGTATCTTGAAGGCAAAATGCTGGAATGACACTTATTCGGACGAAAAGGTGCGAATATACGAAGAAAATGGCCAAAGTCAAGAATCGAGACACTCAAGCTGCTGGAACTGAAGGAGACGGCGTCAGGCACAACTAGTGACGCCGTCGGACAACTTTTGTGATGGCTCAGTAGTCAAATTGCTCATTTACAAGTGACGGCTTCAGGTTTTAAAAGAGTAGGGTGTCGCAACTCAGACGGCCTAGATTTGATCCAGACGACGTCAGAGACTGAAGGGGACGGCGTCACAAGCATAAGGTGACGCCGTCGCAAGACTAACGTGGCCAAGACAAAACCCTAATGACGGCGACCCGACGGCGTCACAAATCAAAGGGTGACGCCGTCGCATGTGTAATCTTATATATAGAATCCGAATTTTTTAGTTTTGTTTGTGTAGTCTTTTGGAGTAAAAACCTAAACCAAACCAAGGCTGTCTTGTACAGTATTTTAGGGTTCCATACCCTATCTTACATCAAGATAAATGTTTTACTTCATTAATTCAATTATGTCTTCAATTAATTGTGTGTATGCTTGCATGTTTCCCATGTCCGGCTAATTTACTTGTGTGTTTGCTTAGGGAATATGAAACTTAATTATTGAATATTGATTGGTTGTCTCTTATCTTAATTGTTAATGATCTAGTATTGCGATAGATCATCCGTTGTGTAGTTAATTCTTGATTAATCTTTGTTGAACCTTAGGTTATAGTACCTAGAGTCATTGTAGGCTAAACCATCCGAAGAGTACCTTAGCGTTAAGTTTATAAATCCTAGAGATTTTGTAGGCGATAACCTTTGGTAGTTTCAAAGAGTTAGGGATAAACGCATACCCTACGACCTTAGACACACAACGCGATTAAGAATAAGGACGTGACAATTCAACCATCAATAGGAGATAATTAAGGAGTAATAAAACCTAAGTAAACACATCTTTAAATCATCATACGAGCACACAAATAATTAGACATAGACTACATACACCTTAGATTAGATAATTAGACGAATAGAGTAATCGGTAGAAATACCAACCCCTAAATCCAATACCCCGAAATTCGTACCTTTCCATTTCCTAAAAAAATAAAAAGATAAAAAAATAATCTTCCTCAACCCCAACCTTAGTGTAGTAACTTCTCACTAGCATTCCTATTCCCCTAGAGAACGATATCAATTCCCGTGGCTTACCCTAATACTACACTACAACGATTAGGTTCACTGCCTAGGGTGTTGAAAAACTTGCTCGACGAAAAGGAAGTCCCTTTGACCCCGAACGACGCGTGCAGCGTTATCAAATGTTTAATCTTAATAAGAAGAACAATAGTAATCACTAAACACCTCAATATTATTAATAAGAATACTCTGAATAGTATTAGGGTTTTACAACCTTGAAGTGTATCGACTTTAGATATATCTAACACACGTATATCTAACTCTAACCTAGGACCTCATTTTATAGGCTAAGGAGTCCTTTACAATATACAATACGTAACCTACAAGATAAATATCTTTTTTATATTTATCTAATACAAAATATTAAACCGACTTATCTAACTAGCAGTGCTTACAATACATTAGCAGTGGTTACATAATACTACTAGCCGTGGTTTAATATAGCAGTGGATTCAACTCTTCTAGCCGTGGTTTCTTTTACTCTACCAGTGGTTCCATACTTAGAATAATTCCTTTTTCAGTGGAACCTAAAACCCAACATGATCATTTGGTCAGTTCGCACGAGCGAAGAAGGGTCGCCAGTTGGTCAATTCTTACCCTTCCCACTCAGTCTACCTACTTAGAGTCAGTTGGTCAATTCTCCTAAGCAACTAGACACTACCGCCATTCAAAACTACCGAAACAAGGGTACCAACAAACTATTCATGCATACACTAGAAACAATTATAAGGAAGCAATGTAATCATAAACATAACAATTAAGGAATCATAACTAGGCTAGCACCAGAGGTGCTTAGCCGATCATATTAACTGAAACAATCAATTCAACGTTTAACATAATGAAATACATGAATTGAAAGTAAAAGAAATAATAAATTGCTAATGCTTATAGTTAGGGAGTGATTTCTCCCTTGGAGATGGCTCCGTATGCTCCTCAAGATCTGCCTTCAGTCCCCTACTCACATTCTCTGCTTTGTGTGTGGAGTGAATGATGTGAAATGCAGAATTTAGGGCTGGTATTTATAGCCCAGATCTAGTTACGGCGTAACTTAAGTTGAGAGTTACGCCGTAACCTATATAAATCCGTAATAATGCTCTAGATAAAGCTGGTTATGACGTAACACATAGAAAGAATTATGTCATATCTTCAATATACGTTACAAACTCATGATTACACCGTAATCATTGAAAGTGTTACGACGTAGCTTGCAGCGGCGTGGAACATCATTTGACTTAATTAGTTACGGCGTAATCCTAGAATGGAGTTACGTCATAATCTGCTGTTGAGTTGGTCTTCTGAGTCACGCTTTTGTTACGGCGTAATGTGAGAGAGGAGTTACGCCGTAATTACTTCATAGTGGGCATACTATCATATAGATTCAATAAACTCGCTAAATCTGCGTCTCTTTAGCTCCAATGCTCGTAATTTACCTGAAAGTGAAATATAGAGGAAAACAAGCGTAAATCCATATAAATGATATAAAATACGAGTATTATCGGGGGAAATTGACACTTAATATTCAGGACTATTTGATGTTATCACTCCCCCTTGTTGAGGGTGTCAAAGTCTTCATGTGTATTTTGAAAATATACAAAACAAAGGTTATAAAACAAGTATATGGTGCACTATTTCCTGCAAATGAGATTCATATTAGTAAGAAAATATGCTTCTGTTGCACGGATCCTTCCTGTTAGGAATCCGTCTAGGCTAATTTGGGGGAACCGCGTACCTGCATTCTTTTGACAGCAATGCAGATGCAAAAAAATGACATCAACATTCAAATGAGTTATGTGTTGTAGCACCAAACACATTCTCATAACTATATAGCATACAACATGTAGTTTCATTCAATAAAACAAGAGAAATGATATGCATATCTCTAAAACTAAAATGTAGTACATTTTCTAACAATTCTTGGTTGTGCCTAAGACTAGAGAGGAGCACCATTGTGCTTGTATTCCTAAGTTCTAGGGACGAGTAGATTTGTTGACCTCATCAAAACATTCGAGAAGGTGATAGAACATGAAACGTAATTCGTCACGTACTTCATGGACTAGTCCTTCGACATGTTGACAATGAAAGCAATCATTGCCATAGCTAGGGAATGGTAGTGGTAGGAATGGAGCGGTTTGAGGTGGAAGATTTGATGGGGAAGGTGGATGTTCCACAAAAGATGGAGGGATTTGTGGAGGCACATTTGATGAGGTTGGAGGTGGTTCAACTAAGAGTGAAGGTGGTGGAATATGTGTTGATGGTGGTAGTAGAGAAGTATCTACTTCCATGTGACCCGGTTGTTGATTTTGATGATTCCTCATAATAGAAAATGGTCCATTTGAGGATGGAGAAAAAGATACGGGTGCTAGTGTTGTTTCAACAGCAAAGATTTGGTGAGGAGGTTGTTGTGGCACCATTTTCTTAATTGAGGAAAATGTTGGCAATGGTGGTGGATGAGATGGCCTAGGTGGCAAGTCCTCTAAGTTGTAAAGGTATGGGGATAAGAGTGGATTGGTGAAAGAGATAGCCCTAGGTACTAGAGGTGATGGTTTAGTAGAAGTAGGGGTGTTTGGTTTAGGAGGTATAGCAGTGTTTGGCAAGGGTTGTCTTGTGGGAACAATCCTTTTGGGAGTTGGTTTATTTGGTAGAGTTGGTTGTGAGGGACTACTAGTGTTTGAGGCTTTAACGGGTGATGATTCGGTTGAAGAGATTTCATGAACAACCCGAGCAATTTTCTTGGGAGGTTCTTTGGTTGATGAGTTAACACTAGAAGCTTTCCTCATGGTGAAATAGTAGAAATGAAAGGTGAAAAGAGAAAGCTTTAGCTACTGAGAATGAATGTGTGAATGGTGATTTAGAAGTTCTAACACAAATGGTTTATAAATAAAAAGATTTTGTAAGTGAATTAAAGCCTAAACCACCAAAAATCCTTCAATTTGCAATGATTTGCATGCATAAGAGTTAACCACAGAGTTGCACTGATCTAGGAAGTCAATTAAGACAATGTGGAGTGTTTAAAATAACAAAAAGGGTTTGAAATGATTTTATCAAGTAATATTGGTTTAGTTTGTGCAGCCGGTTCCAACATATCCCTTACTTGAGGGATCCGTCTAGGCTAAACCTAGGGATCCGGCTCTCAGGAGCCAAGGAGAAGAAAGATGAGGTTTTAGTAAGGTCTAGTACCTACATATCTCGAGTGTTTCAGTCTCCTCAGGTGTCTTAAATGATATGGGATTAAATGATCAAGTGTAATGAGTGAGGGTAGCTAATGTTGTCTTTTATAGAAAGAAATGGAGGTTTTTATGAACACCAATGGGTAATCAAGGATGAGACTAAGATTTTTAGGGTGTCAAGTGGAGTAAAATGATCCTAGAGACCAGATGATGATCTAAAAAAAATTTAGAAAATTCCTTAAGAATTATAAGAAATGAAAAACTAGTTTTTAGACCATTTTAAGATCAAGATGACTAAAATCAGTTTAGTAAAATTGAGAGAAATATCAAACTAAGTATTTTAAGATGAGAGGAACAATGTGTGAACATTGGAGCAGAAAGATGGTGAGTTTTGAAGTAATGATAAATCAAAAATACCTTGAATGTGATCCTAAGTCGTTCATGAGTGAGTGTGAGATCAACTGAGCTTAAAGGTAGGTAAAGTGATCCTAATGTATCATGTTTAACTAGTCTAATAAGGTCTTGAGGGTTGGATTGATGCAAGGATGATAAAATAGATCTTATGTTTGCCCGGATCCCACGGATCCTTCACTTGAGGGATCCGGCTAGTTATAAGCCAGGGATCCGGCATCTAGGACAGATTACTCAACAGTGAGCGTGCAATATTTTGTTCTAGGTGTCGAATTCTGAAACTAATGATTTCTACTGGAAACATACATGTATACAAGTAAAAACACAGAAGCCATAGCACATAGAAACAACCTATGGGTGAGCAAACAAGATAATGACCATATATTAAAATAAAAACAACTAAGTAAGTCTTGCGCAAAGTTATGAGCATACATTGTTTTGACAATCATTAAACTTCTAAAATAACCATAAATAAAGTCATGGAGCACAATGTTTCTTTTGTCAATCTCTTCACTTCTTCTTCTTTCCCGAATTCATGAGGAAATGAGTTAGACACTTGAACATCCCTTTTGTTTACTTAAATTCTTCATATTCATTTGGAAGAGTAGGTAGTTGTTCATAGTAAGTGATGGGGTCGATTTGATAATTAGAAATGGGATCGACTTCAACTTCTTCATTCTCATCTAAAGAGAGCGCGAGGCCTTTTCCCATTGATCATGAACCGTTTGGAGGGTTGTTGGTAAGAGGTACCATAACATGGTTAGCAAAAAAATGATCATCGATAATAGGAGTAGGTTGCATTGCACTAACATACTCACGGATTCGTGTTAGGATCATACTATAAGGAAGAACCATTTTGTCGGTTTTAAACACACCTACCATTCTTTTGACAATGTAGTAGGAGAGATTGAAAGGTTTTTGGTGGACGAGACAATAGATCAATTCGACAAGACACGCATTGGGATGGTCTTTGTTTCCAACCAAGCAAATAACATTTTATCTAAGGATTTCTTCCCACTTTTTGTAAATGGGAAACATCTCAAAGAGTTCCATTTGATAGGGATCACGACGGATGAGTTCTTTGTTGCGATTATAACGAGATTGGTCGACTCTCTTTTTGAAGATGGTGTCTCGAACAACTATAGGGTCGTCAAGTGGAGTGTGATAAATAGGTTTAGATCTAGTGCGAAGGATTGAGTAGCAATTGTACCAATCTTTGGAAAACATACAAATTCCTTCACATGGTATGTGAAGGATTTCTATGAATGTGTTGAGGGGTAAGGTGATGCTTTGGTTATTTATAATGAAAGCGATTGAAATACTTCCATCATTGTTTTGGACAATCCTAATACTCTTGTAAAATTCAAAGATGAAGACCGGACAAATTTGTTCATCAATTTCTAGGAGGCAATTAAAGTTGATTGCGGAAGAGACTTGGAGAATGTCGGTGTTTTCAAGGAAACATTCCTTAACTACACGACCTTCGTGGATATGTCATTTTTGGAGCATTTTGAAGGTTTTGCGGTCACTTTTTGATAGTCCTTCTTTGAGATAGTATCTAGGAAGGTTGTGAAGGTGTCATGATGATCTTGTTGGGGAGTTTTTGGCATGTTTGATCAATGATGTTTTGGAATGAGATGCTTGAGAGTATAGATCCCTAGGATGATTGAAACTAAGATTAGGTCGTTCTATGCTTTTAGGAAGAGGTAAAATGGATTGTTTTGGATTTTGAAAACGATTTTTATGTTGTTTGTTTACACGGTTCCCCCAGATCCCTTGTTTAAGGGATCCGGCTAGTACAGCTCATGGGATCCGGCTCTGCAGACAAATATTCAAGTGTTTTGGATTATTCTTTCACTTGTAACAAGTTATACAATAAATTATTTTTTAAAAGAACTTGTAGAATGAGATTTTGATTATATTCCTATTTGTATAGACGTTTGGCTAAGTTGTATTGAAAGAGAGGAATATTGTTTATCGACTGATGGTGAATCAAGACTTAGCTATCAATAATCTATTTTGTGATGACGGTGTAGGTTTGACGAACTAACACGTTTTTTAAGAGAATCAAAAGGAATTTCTATTCCCGATGATGTGTTAAGATGGAAAGTAGTGAAGAGAGACTTTTTAGAGACTTGCGACTTCGATGTTAAAAGCCAAGTTCGTATGTTTATATAGTATTATATATGCATGGTTTTTATAAAGCTTTATTATGATAGAAAGACATATTTCATCATTTTATCCACATATGGTTACTACATGTATAGATCAACCAGTTGTGGGTAAGAGCACATACCTTTGTCCTATTCTATTTTTATGGTTTTTAGAAGCCATAGACCCGAAATACTTTATGAGCTTTTAAAGTAATAAATTGTACTTTGTGAAGGTAAGTTGTGATTACTCTTGGGTTATTCCTTGGATGTTGACTTCATTTCTCTATGGATAGAACGAAGTCATTGAAACAATCCTAGCATGATGATTTCTCAAAAAGAAAAAATGTTAGAATTATCAATCACTATCCAACATTTTGTTAAAATATAAGTATTTCTAAAACATGAATTTTGTTTTAAGAAATTTCCTTCATGTAGTTTTAAGAAATTTTGTTTTAAAGTACAATATACTCTAAGAAACTTGGTAACGAAGCTCTGATGCCAATTGTGGAAAACTAGAAGGGGGGTTGAATAGTTTTACAGATTAAGACTCCGTTTTAAACTATTTAGATCGACTTATGTCAATCTATTTAATGTGTGTGTTGGATATTGATAGATAAGCATATAAGTAAGTAATGCAATAATAAAGAGTAAAGGGACACAAAACCACTGTAACATATTGGATTTCACAAGAACACAAGCAATCACAAATATAGGCGTATAGGTATATGATTTTAGAAAGAGAAAGTGGGATATTCTAGTAAGAGAAACTCATGGAAGGTTAGATTCTAAATGAACATCCAACCCTCTCCCTTGTGGGGAGAGGGCTATTTATACAAAGTAATACGCCCTCCTACGGGCTGTGGATCAGGCATACAATGGGTAAAGACCCGTCCTTCCTCCACGGTATTGCACTAGACTAAACTCTGCTAATAACTGACTAACAAATAACATAATAAACGATATGTCTATGAGCTAACTTAAGCTAGATTATACTTGTGGTGACCGATGCTTCACAATAGAATTTCCAATTCCTAACAATCTCCCCCTAAGGGAGGTCACCCCATGATTTACATTGTGAATCCTAGTATTCTATTTAATCTTTAATCTTGAGCTCGTAGACATCAAAACATCTAGACATTCAAACATTGTGCTTCCGTGGTGATTTAATCATAGTTCAACTACAATGTATATTTCGTGGAGGTTATAGAGCTGATCCACATTGATGACCTTTGAGCTTTAAAAGAGATCATTAGCCACAGTTAATCTCAGCATCACCCATTGTTGTGTTGCCCGCATATGATGTTGTGACAGTTGGACCGACATGCTCACATTCTGGATCATGATATCTTCTTATCAGAATAGCGGAAGCTTTAGTTGATTCATGATATTTGAAGCAGCGTAGCAGAAGCATGGAGTGAGAATATCAGAGTCATTCATGCATTAATCATGATTTCTTTTGAAATGAATGTGATATGTGAGCATGCGGCTATGGATTGATCTCTCCATTCTAATTAGCTGCAAACGTCGGGTGTACCTGCATACAACAGTTAGCAATAAAACACACGGAAGTGTCTTTGACCATTTTCATTGAATTGAGGTACACGACCCACGGTTCCCCGTTGATCAGTACAAGTACTGCCTGTGATCAGGTATAATTCCGAAGAATTTCCTTGACAGGGTTTCGCAGCTGCTCTAACTGTTCTCAAACCAGAACGTCTCAAAGAAGACAACACGGAGTGAGTGAACCAGCGAATTGAGATTCACTGATTGATGAAAAGAGATTTGAAAAACAATCGTGTACCGCTAAATATAAATTGTTTTTGCAATACAACGAAGGTTTTAATGAAAATCAATTATCAATCATAAATACCTTTTATTTTGAAATATTAGTACACAGTTGATGTGCTAAAGAAAAGAGCTTTTAAGCACAATGACTGGTTTTTCAAAGGTATCCGTCAATCCATAACCTGAACTAGGATTGATTCATAATTATGAATCGCCCCATTGTTTCTGTTCAGGTGTCACATGGTTGATCTATTGGATAGATCTCACATGCCACCCACCAGGAGCTTGTTTGATGTTGGCTCCAGAAGGCTTTCCATATTCATTGTGAATATGTTTGCATATCACTCAGATGTTCTGGCAATACCACAAGGATAATGCGTAGGACTCTTAATATAAAATCTCTCTTTCCACATTATGTGAAACAAAGAGTCTTCATTGATAGTGTCCTAAAGATATTAATTATGATGATCTCGAGGCTCTAGACTTAATTAGTGCACATTTGGTTCCTATGCCAGAGACTAGGGAGAGGGTCTCCTTCTTCAATATCAACAATCTCTAAGAGAAAGTCGATAGATAATGTAGGTTCCCCGTGAGAATGAAACAAGCCCTTTTAAGAGGAATTTGAGTAGCTTGGGAAGTTTAGTGTAGTGCGTCACTGGGTTCATGACGTCTTGTCATCAATACCAGTGTTACCTTAGTAACCACCAGTAGCATATGAATTAAACCCGGTATCTGCCCTAAGGTTGAATAATTGGAGGGCTATTTGTTTTCACCCTTTTCTCATTCAATTCTTTTTCATTCTTCAACCCCTTCAGTGCTTACCGAGACTTCATAACTAGAACCTTGTTGGGTTTATTCCAGTACTAGCTCTGTCTCAGCCCGCACTCTTCCCATATCTCACTTTTCTCCTTTTTTCATCATACCTAAGGACTTCTATACTATCTAGTGGATTGTCCCTGGGTAGATCCCTCCGGTTCTAGTGGATCGTGGGAACTAATACCTAACCTCACCATCCTTATAACTCCATGCATAAAGTGAAATGGTCGGTCTTTTGGTACAGTTCATTCTTCCATGAAACCAATTAAAAAATCATTTGGAAAATCAATCAAGGTACTTGTGATATAAAATCAAAGCATTTAGTACCTTAATAGTTTTGATCATTTAGAAATGCTCCCCCTCAACATGTGCATATGATCTTGAAATTGTTTAGCACATGGAGGCAGGAGTTCTTTGAAATAATTTCTTGATCACAATTTGCGTAGAGAATGCCATTTGATTTTCTTGGTAAATTCTCCCCCTCAATATGTGCATAGGATATATTTGAACTCATTTTATTACATAGAGGAGAGAGAGATCTTTTGAAAAACAACCACGATTAGCAAATATTTAGAAACCATTTAACACACAATCAAGGTACATTATGTTAAAACATGGAAATCTTTGTACCTTGAAGGTTTGTATTTATTTAGAAATGTTCCCCCTTAATATATGCTTCTAGATTCGAAAAGAGTTTAGCACATATTAGAGAGTAGTGTGCACTTTGAGACAAAAATGGTCATCTTTTATCATCTTGCATATTTATACCACATTTTCTCCCCCGATCAAAAATTTCAAATCCTTTGAGATTTTGGATCTCAAGTGATTTAAATATGTATGAAACAAAACGTTTATTGGAGAAAAATGTGTCCGGTTTTATATGATCTGAAGTGGACAACACTGAAGTTCCCTTTTTAGATAAAAAGGGAAACCACAATACATAACCTATCACTATTACATACATTATAGTTGTTCATAGTACATACACCACATTTTACACAAAACAGAAACTACTTCCGGAAGATGTCTTCATTCAGTTTTTTGAAGCAGCTTATAGTGACCATCACGAAGTCTACCACCCACAAAACTTTCAAGGCTGCGATAAATCATTCTAGTCTTTAATCTTCGTCCGATTGCAGTAATGAAATCTTCACACATCTTCATGTCCTGATCAGACCAGAATCTTGTTTTGTTCCACGGTTTCATATCAAGCTTGATTTGCTTCACTCTCGAGTTCAATTCTTCTTCGACCATCTTGAGAGTTCCATCGCTGAACTTGAAAAGCTTGCACAGTCTCATCAGCATACGTGACCCGTATCTGTCGGTAAAGATGATGGCTCTAGGGGTGTCAATCACTTTATATTCGTGATGAAATTCATGTCCTGAGGCTTCCCATTGCGGTATTGTTAGGTTGACGCGGGTCTGGTAGCTTTCCATTCCTAGCTGAAAATCCCCAACTCTTTGTCGAATGACCAAGCCTCTGATCCAGAGATTGACAGCAGCCGAGAGAGCTTTCTTCTCACGAACAGGTAGGTGATCAAGGTGTCCTTGAAGGTTTAAAAGATAGAGATCTTCAAAGTCATTTGGCATCAGATGTTTGAAGTCGTTTTCTTCTATCACGTAATCTTTCAAGTCTGCTCTTCGAAGAACTATCTTCTTCAGATAATCATATCCATAGATTGGGAAGATTTCTATACTAACAACACTTAGAATTCGCAGCTTGGATCGAACAGCTTTGCGTCTTTTATCAGCTACATGTCTTTCAATGTAGAATTTCTTCTTCTTGAACCACCAATGAGAAATGCCATATGAAGCCACGATGTCATAAACATGTTGTTTGTCAGTCCAGAATTGATCAGGAACCATCTGTTCAAGACCCTGATCAGTATAGGTAGCAGCTTTCATATTCAAAATCGATAAAGCTGGTCTTCTTTCAGTAGTACGAGCACAAAGATAGTCCATGTCATGGTTAAAGAAGAACTCTGATTGAATAGTTACTTAACCAGGTTCACCACTGAGAGAAAGAGGCTTGTTCACATTGAAGCGGCTGATCTTCTCACTGACTTGATCATTCAACATCTTATGACATTCTTTCATCTGGTATTGAAGCTGATTAACATCTAAGTGGAAGACTTTTACGATTTCAAATGCTGGTCCTTCAAGATCCTTTGGAGTAATGGACGAGATTCCCTTCTGTTCACAAAACCACTTTATAAAGCTGCCCATATCACCTGTGATGTGAAGAAGAGAATCTTCTGCTGGGGCTTCATAGTTGGCAGTTATTGTTGAAGCCCATTTGTTGTCAGGGATCATCGAGTCAGACTCTGGGATGGACCATAAAGGTTCTGGAGATTGAGGTCTCTATTCGGTGAGCCAGCTTTGAATTGTGTCTTTTGAAGGTGTAACTCTAGAGGTATTAGATCGTTCACCTGACACGTATGCATCAAACCAATCATCTTCAGATGGCTTGGGGATATGTTTGGTGGATGCGTCATCGTCATCGGATTCAGACTCTGCCATAACATACGATTCTTCATGAAGCACCTGATCTTCTGGAATAGACGAGAAAGTGGGTGTGAACCTTGAATCAACGGTGGTCCAAGCAGCAGACTTCTTTTGAGTTCCCTGATCACCGGATGAAGTGGACTGATTTGAAGGTTTTGGTGGTGATGATGGTGGTTGTCGTGTAGATGTAGAGGTTGTCCCAGAAGCTCCACCAGTACCGGATGTTCCAGCTCCACCTGTTGGAGGAAGTAGAGGAGGAGGAGGAGATTTGGGACCTTTATGTAAAGATTCCAACACTGAAGTCCTCCTTTTCCTTTTAGCCTCCCTTTCTCGAATATCCTCCAGAAACTGTAGAAAAATTATCGTGTTTAATCGATTCTTCAAGTGCATCATAAAGCTTCTTGTGAACTGCATCCTGTTGCTCATTAGCTTCATACATCTTATCCGATAAAACAGCTCTCATATCAGCAATGGGCAAGTCCTTGAATCGTTGAAGCAATGGAGCCTTCATAGCCCATTCAACAACATCTTTTACCTCTCCCTCAATTGCATCTGCAACACCTTGATAGAAGTTAAGATTCTCTAACTTGTAGACACGTTGTTTGAGGGCGTTGACAGATTTAGGCAGTTACCTCTCAAGAGCTTCAATTTGTTTTACTGCTTTGTCGAGCAATTGATCTGATGTAAGTATTAGACGTGGTGAAGCCGGTGGAGTTTCCGTGACAGTAACTGTAACCACTGGTTCAAGTGACAGATCTTTAGCAGGATCAGGTGGTGGATGTGCGGTTGTAAGAGCAGGTGCAGACATTGGTGGGATGGTTGATGTGTCTTGCTGGATGCTGACTGTGTACATGGACTCAGCTTCTTCTTTTTCATCATTAGGCTTATGAGTCTCGGTGTCTGAAGGTTTGTCATTCAAAAACTGATCACCGAATGAGAAATCGGCATCCAGATTCTTATGTGAGGAAAGAGAACCCGTAGACAGGTTAGGTTCCTCCATATGCCTGGTTTCATCAGATCTTGACTCAAGGTTCTCCTGTGAGTCTTTCTGCATCTCTTCATCATCATTCTGATCAGATTGGGTATCACTTGATGCAGGAGTTTCTTCTTGTGTTTCGGATACCTCCTTTTCCATTCCAGCTTGTTCTTAAGCTGAAGAAGTCTCATTACTTCTTTTCTTCAGCTCAAATTGTGTGGTAGTTCGTGATGGTGAAAAGGAGATGGTTAGAAGCATGTGATCGGCTTGTTCAGCTTCTGCACCAACAATCCCTTTCCCTTTGTCTTGAGTGATTGAGGTTGTTTGTCTTGGCATTGGCTCAAGTTCTCTTAACACAACACCTCCAACTGGTGGTCTCATGTTCAAGCTTTCAAGGCTTTGTCTGATCCCTTGTTTCAAATTAGCATTGTCTTCATCGATCAATTGACTGTCACCCTTTGGTGTCTCGGTTCCTCCAACAATTTCCTTTTCCGCATCATTCTTTTTCTGTTTCTGCTTCTTTGAAGAAGTGTCAGTAGGATGTGATCTGTCGCGTCTCTTCTTGGGGAGGGCAGCATATGAGGTCTTTGTACTTGAAGTGGATTTTGTAGCTTTGGGTTGTGATGGAATGAGAGAGTCATCAACATTGGATCTGGATGCTCTTTTCTTGTATAATTTGAAGTGGTCAGTCTTCTTAATATCGTCAGTGAGAAGAACATCAGGAATTGCCAATCCAAAGATCTCTTTATTGACACCTCTAGCAATATACTTGAGGTTACCCAGAACAAATTCATCCTTAGCATTATGAAGGGCTGATTCACTCCTAGGATTGAAGTTATGAGTCTGTTGCAAGTACTGGATGACAAGTTTCGAGAATTTGATGCTAGGAATCAAAAGTTTGTGTACTTTCTTTCTTCCTTGAGCTTGATTCTGAACATTTGTTCTATTGGTGACGAATGTGTGCATTGACAACGAGAATTCTTCCCAAATGCGTTCTGAGACATTAATGTTCACCCCATTGACGAGACCCCATAGGATTTGCAGAATAGGAGTCCTTACTTTATTTAACCCTGAGGTTTTGCCCGACAAGCATAAGTTCATAATAGTTGTCATGGCTCTCCAAGGTTGATACATGTATCCTGTGATGATATCTGAAGCCCTTGTTATGCCAACTTGATAACCCAAACCAATTAGAAAGACTATTAGCTCATCCGCACTTGGTGGAGGGACAGATTGTATGGTAGGGTCACATGGTGTGATTCCTAGGGCCTTACTGAGAATGTCAGATGTGATTTCAAATTGCTTGTCATCAAGCTTGTAGGAATAAGTGGCAGTGATCTTGTCCCAAGTGATGGTGTTCCAAAATTGTTGTAGGTAAATGGAAGGGATCGTGCATTGTTTGGTTAGGGCACTAAAGAAATTTGTGTTCTTAAGAATATCAATTGCCACTTTGAAGATTGGATTTTGTTGAATCCTTTCCATGTCCACATAACAGTTACTTTTCCCAATCTCTACCCATTTGTCTACTGAAAGAATTTCATTGTCTGTAAGAACTGTGGGTGGAGCAGAGGTAGCAAGGTTCTCAGATGAGGTTGTGTTTGCCATTTATGATCTAAAGATACACACATACAACAACAATGATTGAGAGCATGTTAGTTTAGATGTGGTTAGTTAAAGCAATTTATAAGGCAATTTCATGACAACACACTATGAGTGGAACCCAAGATAGATTACAGATAAGTAGATTGACTTGCTTAGGAAGTAGCTTTTGTAATTAAGTAGCTTTTGTAATTTTCAAAGTAACAAATCATGTTGACAAAGTTTTTCAAGACACAAGTTGATATGAGTCAAAAATGTGAAGAGCAAAGTTGCTAAAATAGGATTTCATGAGACAAGTTGCTATTACGGAAGTGTTATAACAGATTTCTTAAATAAGTTGTTAATTCAGGTTGCTGCAAGAGGAACCAGATACAAATTGCTTAAACAATAATGTTATAGCAAGTCGCTAAGAGCAATTTGTCAATACAACTCGCCACAAGTAATCCTGAACCAAGTCGCTAGCATGAAATACTTACAGCAAGTCGCTTTACACATTTTGACAAAATCAAGTTGCTACATGAAAATTATTAACAAGTCGCCATGGCAAATCGTTAAATTGTCAAAACAAGTCGCTATAAGAAAAATACATAGCAAGTCGCCTTAATGAAAACATTTAAGTAAGTCGCTAACTTGTAAAGACAAGTCGCCATCAAAAGAAACAAGGCCAAGTCGCTACAAATGAAATCACTAAGTCGCTAACTTGTAAGAACAAGTTGCTATCAAAAGAAACAAGGCCAAGTCGCTACACATCAAATCACTAAGTCGCTAGCAAGAACGCTATACTGAATCTATGAACCAACTCGCTATGAAGAACACTGGTAAGTCGCTACCAAGAACAATTCATAGCATTCGCTTAACACTTCGATCCAATCAACATTTGTAACCATTAAAGTAACACCATTAAATCGCTATAATGAACAAGTACAATCAATCCATAACCACAAACAAAATTAGTAACACAACTCACACAAACTACATACGAGAGATTCAATAAATCGCTCAAAGACCCATTAATACATACAAATGCAAAACGACATCTATCCAAACAACACTTAATCCATCAACATATAAATCAAGTGATTCATAACATGAATCCATTTCACAAACCTAAGTGAGGAGAGCAAATGACGAGGATCAAGAACTCAATGAAATCTGTTAAGGGAACTGAGTTAGGGGATGCATATAACTCATATGTTTTGAAACATAAATGATTGATATAAGCCTTACCACAAACAAGTCGCGAGCAAGAATTTGTTACGAGAGAGAGAAAGCAAGAAAAAAATTTTAAGTATATGAAAAAAATGTAACGTGAGTCAAGTCGCTAGGGGATAAGAACGGTTTTTCAAGTTTTTCAAAGTTACAACTTTCAGTCCCTGTACATGTGCAGAATAAGCAACTGGCTAGTATAGATAAAGAACAAGTCGTTACCTCTTAGAAAAACCAAGTCGCTATCCCTGATTGAAGCAAGTCGCTATCTCTCAAATTTTAAAGCAAGTCGCTATATATCAAATTTTGTACTATTAACACTTTCAGTCCTTGAACTTATCAGATAGCATGCAAATACAGTTTCTAAACATGTAGAATAATATGACAAGTACCCAAAAGTGACATAATATAGATAAGCAAACTAGCACAGAGGACATAACGAAGCAAGACTTAAACATGCATCAGCACATAATACATGTCAAACAATGGTGCAAAGAGAAATAGAGAAAACGAGATAACTTGAAATATTCTCCCCCTCAATCAATGTCACCAATGAACATTGATTGAATTCTAACCCCCCGTTGAAAATCAAGAGTATATCTTTTGTTCGAACTTCAACTATGGACCCGTGTCATTATTGAATGACATTTCTAGGACCGTAGATGTTATCGATTACAAGAGATACATCTTTTATCAGATTGTGGGTAAGGATTTAATTAATAAAAAAATGATTTTAATTTAATTAATAAACAAAGTGATTTTTTTTATATATATGAGAAAGCTAATTTGTACACTGATTCATGAGAACGAGTCCTGATTCATGTTGAACAGGAGTCAAAGTATGAGGTACATCAATTCTGACAAGCTACAATTCCTGAGTGAGCAATCTTCATTTTTGATGGAAACCAAGTCATGATGTTCATGATTGAATTGAGCATTGTACCTGAAAAAGACTGAGGACACTTTGCACTAGAAGTACATGTAGTATTGCAAATAGATGAGTTACTGACACTTCACTATTGAATGTTGCACAGTTTGATCTAGGAGTATCATTAATAGAAATCCCTTTAGAATCAATATCCTTGAAGATTTTTCCTGTGGGCATCCACTTAAGGCAAGATCTAGGTATGTAAGTCCGTTTGGATCCTGAAAACTTAAATAATCTACCAGTGGGAATCCATTTGAAACAACTGCTAGTAGATTTGGATGAAGCCACTTCCCTGTTTTGAATATTGGTTCTTTTGTAATTAGTTTGTTTCTTAGGGAATTGATCAGTCATTTGATGCTTCTTATAAGAACTAGATGAACTCCTAATATTCATGATCTTAGGGCTTCGAACATTAAGCTGGGGATTTTTATTCATCATATCGGAATGAAGTAGTGAAGTGACTGGTTTTGACAAAACAGTATTCGCATCAACTTGGGAGGCAAGCTTAGATTTCGATGGTTTAAATCTTTCAGTTTTAAAAGCATTGGGCTGCCTAACTACAGTACGTGTTGAGTTGTTCAGTACAATTGGCTTTCCCAAGGTTGATGGTTTTGCAAACTTAGTGTTCACCCTATTTCCAATAGATTTCCTAAGCTCATTTTTTAAGGCAACAATAGTGAAGCTCTTATCCTGAATTTGGGCTTTGAGGGCATCAATGTCTGCCTACAAGGAGTTAGTTTGATCTATCAACTTGGAATTGTTCACTGATAAGTTCTTTCTTAAGGACTCATTTTCCCTTAATAGGTTGGACACACACAGAGCCAATTCATCATTCCTAGATTTAAGCGTATCACTCACCTCATGGTTAGGATTGTTCATCCCTATACTACTTTTCTTATGCAGATCTGAGAGTTCTAATTTCAGATTGCATATGGTTGAATCTTTGTCCTGAATCTAGGTTTTAAGTGGTTAATTTCAAAAAATTCTCGAAATTCTGGGAATTCTGGATTTATGCAGGTGTTTGTAGTAAGAAAACTTTCTTCTCTTTGTTGTATTGCAATTTCCAAGGAAATGCACTGTTTTTCAAGAATTGAGTATTTGTTTGAAAGTTCATCATAAACCCCTTTTTCAACCATGTCATTTGTTTCAAAGATTTTAGATTCAGGCTTAACCAAGAAGCATTTATCAATATCATGATCAGAGTTAGGATAAAATTGGTCAGGTACATTAGTAGATGCATTATGTTGATCAGTTAAGGGTACCCCATCACATAACTCCGGTTCATTTGCTGGGATGGCATCTGTATTCTCCTCATGCATAACAGGAGGTACTGAAATGCAATATGTTTCAAGCTTTTCTGACTTTGAGCCTTTGTATTCAGTACAGTCGGTTTCATCATCCTTTGTTGTATCTGATATATTGCATTCAGCATCATCTGTTCTTTCAACTGATCCATTACCCGATTTATCACAACTTTCACATAATTTTATCTGACACCCATTCAACACATTCAACTGAACATTCTCTTGAGCAGCTTCCCTAATGTACATTTCCACATTATCCATAATTTGGATAAATGTGTTGATGTACTCATGAGTTTCCGTTCCAGTATGTTTCTTGAATGAAATTCCAGTCACGTATTGATCAAAGTCTGCGGAATATTCCCCATTGATAAATGGCTGAAATTGGTTGTAGATTACTTGAAGTGCAACATTCGAGTCATCCATTAATACCTTCTTTTTGGTAATTTGAAGCTTCAGTTGTTCTAAGTTCAGCAACACAGTTCTTGTCAATGTAGATAAGTCCTGACGGAAGAGAGCACTGCATGTTCGATCCCTAGTTGTGGATAACATATGTGTGAGGTGTTGATGAAGTAGTTGAAAGGACTCAATGTTGCATTCCATTTGCCTTGCATCATGTGTCATTAATAAGTCTGATTCAGTGAAATTTGACTCAGATTGTGAAGTGTTTTGATCATAAATTGCTGAATCAATCAAGGTAGAGCATTCTGAATAGCAACCAGTTTCATTGTTCTGTGAGGTATAATAAAGTTCAAGCACTTTGGAGATTAAAGGGTCAGTGATGTAAGACATTGTGTTGATGGATATTAGATATGAGTAACTTGCATCAATTCACCAAATTGCTATAAAGACAAGTCGCTAATAGAACAACTCGTCAAGAACAATAAAACCAAGTCGCTAGAAAATTTAGAACCAAGTCGCTAATCCCTAAGTCGCTAGGTAGCAACTCGCTAAACCTCAAGTTACAGTGAATCAAGTCTCTAAGCCCAAGTCGATAAGATCCAAGTCGCTGAACACAAGTCGCTATGGTACCAGATCGCTAAACAGTCAAGTTGCTAAGGAACAACTTGCTAAGTATCCAAATCGCTAAGAGACAACTCGCTAAGAACTAAAAGTACAAGTCACTAGAAATAATGAAAGCAAGTCGCTACCCCTCCAAGTCGCTAGCCGTAGTGGAGAATGTCACACCCCCAAATTACCTGTTTTGCAGCGGAATGGAATTCCTGGGGATTGACTGTCATAGCATCACAGTTACAGATATATTGAACGACCTAAAGTGTCGTTTGAAAAGAACATCGTTTGATTTAATAAAACAATCAGAGTTTACAAAGTATAGGTCCCAAATAAATCAACTTGTGCGGAAATAAGTTTATTACAACTCAAACGATGTTTTAATGTGAGTAAAACCCAAGTGAGACGCGTCGTCACCGCGACTCTAAGATGTGTCCACATACATGCCATGAAGTGTATGCCTTAGATACCTGAGATAAAAACATGCTAAAAGTGTCAACACAAAGGTTGAGTGAGTTCATAGAGTTTGTGTTGAAATGTAAATACTTTCAAAAATCGTTTATGCAGCAAAGGCATTGTAAATCCACTCAGTTCCAAGTTCCGCCCATACAAAACTCGCAACCTGTGTATTCACAACCCATTGCCAAAATGTGATATAGTTAATGCTCAAACGCATGATGTCAAATGAATTCACAAAATAGTGCATAACTTAATGTATCCACAGTTACTTAGTATAACACATAATTCGTATGGTTTCAAATTGTTCCATGACCATTAGTTCAGGATTGTACCAAGACCATTAGTTCAATGATTCTACCAAGACCATTAGTTCACTGATTATACCAAGACCATTAGCTCAATGAATATACCAAGACCATTAGCTCAATGAATATACCAAGACCATTAGCTCAATGATAATACTAAGACAATTCTAAGCATGGCAAAACTGCTACTTTGTATGACTAAACATTTAGTTCAGATAAACATATAGTTGGCAAATATTCATGAATGTCATGAAAATAGT
>BPTQ01000008.1:123176773-123207817 GCA_019973895.1 Chrysanthemum seticuspe
GACACTACGATACTGTCAGTTAGGGGTCCTTAAGGTAAGGCGACGTTTTGTCCATTAAACCCCCACACTGTCTAACCGTAGTCTCGAAGCCAATATCTCTTGATCCAACGTAGTAACTGGGATCTGATATTGATGTAGTAGTATCGTAGAGTAGTAAAGTAGTGTTCACGTACAAGTGAAACGCACGCTAAATATGCATGTAAAAAGCTCAATTAATTAAAGTAAAGTATTGCTAACAGTGTACCTACGGGAATTTATGGGTAGGGTAATAGAAAAGGAGTATGAGATTGCGCCTCTTAAGGAACTGTAAGGGATAGTGTTAAAAATATAGTCAACTGAGTAGTGGCTATTGCAGCTTACGACTCTATTTGGAAATCCATGCCGTTTCAGTGAGAGTGAGGAAACAAAGTGGTGATTGTACAGCTCAATGTGCAATATACCTGTTTTGCAGCGGAATGGAATTCCTGGGGATTGACTGTCATAGCATCACAGTTACAGATATATTGAACGACCTAAAGTGTCGTTTGAAAAGAACATCGTTTGATTTAATAAAACAATCAGAGTTTACAAAGTATAGGTCCCAAATGAAAATCAACTTGTGCGGAAATAAGTTTATTACAACTCAAACGATGTTTTAATGTAAGTAAAACCCAAGTGAGACGCGTCGTCACCGCGACTCTAAGATGTGTCCACATACATGCCATGAAGTGTATGCCTTAGATACCTGAGATAAAAACATGCTAAAAGTGTCAACACAAAGGTTGAGTGAGTTCATAGAGTTTGTGTTGAAATGTAAATACTTTCAAAAATCGTTTATGCAGCAAAGGCATTGTAAATCCACTCAGTTCCAAGTTCCGCCCATACAAAACTCGCAACCTGTGTATTCACAACCCATTGCCAAAATGTGATATAGTTAATGCTCAAACGCATGATGTCAAATGAATTCACAAAATAGTGCATAACTTAATGTATCCACAGTTACTTAGTATAACACATAATTCGTATGGTTTCAAATTGTTCCATGACCATTAGTTCAGGATTGTACCAAGACCATTAGTTCAATGATTCTACCAAGACCATTAGTTCACTGATTATACCAAGACCATTAGCTCAATGAATATACCAAGACCATTAGCTCAATGAATATACCAAGACCATTAGCTCAATGAATATACTAAGACAATTCTAAGCATGGCAAAACTGCTACTTTGTATGACTAAACATTTAGTTCAGATAAACATATAGTTGGCAAATATTCATGAATGTCATGAAAATAGTTGAGCATGTATCTCCCCCAAAGAGTTTCATAAATAATTAAAACGAGAAAAAGTGGGGCTATGACTCACAGTGATCCTTAAATGTTTAGAGTAACTATGAAAGTAAATGAAAATAGTTGAGCATGTATCTCCCCCAAAACAGTTATGAAAGCAAGTAAAAGTAGGGGCTATGAAACTCACTTGGTGGAATGATGCGAAGACAAAAGTGAGTACACTGAAATGTAGCGTGAATCTCGAAAATGACCTATTATGAATGATATGATACGTAATGAGTTATGATGTAACGTTATGCATGCATTTCGTATGTTATTTATACCATTTGTGAGTTTTGAAAATAATACTTATCGTCGAAAAATACTCTTTTGACGTCTTGACCATTCTTAAATCACTTTACAGGTATTTACGTCAAAATGTCATCCTACAATGGTTTTATAATGATTTATAGTGAAATTATCATTTTTCGTCGTAAAATAATGTCGTCGGAAGTTTCATAAAAATGACAAAAATGGCTTTGAAAAACTAGTCGTAAAATGGTGTACGTCGATCGTTAGGAAACGAACTCGACGGTTTTGGAAAGCTTGTATCAAAATCTAAAAGTTTCAGTTCAGGAGTTTTCGACATAAAGGTCTCGAACATAAAGATAATAAGGGTTAAAGATGGTGATTTTGTCTAATTGTTGTGAAAAAAGTGAGTTTCGGCCAAGTTTAAGCATCCATAAATAATTTATTAATACTCCGCTATACAAACGGTTGGTCGTTTTAGAAAATATGCTTGGTGATCTTGATTTTACTAGAAGACAATTCGTTCCAAAAAGTTCCACATCATGGTTAAAAACAGCCTCCAACATGGTCGTTACAGCTAACGTAACACTTGTATCGTAAAAATAATATAGTTTTTCAGAAAATAATAGTTACGGAAATTTTATGAAAACGTGCATATCTTTGTCGTTTCAAATCCGTTTTCTACGTATTATATGTCCTTAGCTTCGTATCAAAGTATACTAATATATTTTTGACAAGTCGAAATAATTTGTGAAGCTTAAGGCTCGTTTTTGACCCGAATAGAGTAAAAATAGTATGCTGAAATTTCAGAAAATTATATATTTCGTCGTCAAACTTTAAAAATTCATAACTTCTTCGTTATAACTCCGTTTTAATCCGTTCAAGCGGCCACGGATTCGTTTTAAAGTATATTTTCTAAATATCTAGGCCAAAAATTCGTGCCTACAGTCGGATTTTCCAGAAAATCAAAACAAGGACAGAACATATATTATACGTATCGAAAATAGTTTTTCTCGTACTAAACCTATTCTAATCCCTTCAAATCAACTCCAAAGCTAATCTAATCCTACCATACACCTTCTTAGGGTGTCATGGGTTCCTAAACATCATCAAGACCAAAGTATACCAAGGGGATAATTATAGGATGACCTTATATATATATATTTCTAAAAATCATGTAAAAATGGTATAAACAACACAAATCATGCATGCTTGCTCTAAAAATGAAGAGATACTTATGAAATGAAAAGGAGATATGAAAAATATAAATGATATGCTTACAAGTTAATATGATGAGGTGCAAAGAACAAGGTTAAACCTAAACACTCTTGGTTTTTATTTCAAAACCTTATAAAGAGTATTATCTAGATTGTTAAAACACTTGGACTAGCAAAATTTTTGATCCCTTGAAAACCCTCTTGATGGCCGGTTTTGGAAGAGTGAACAAGAGAGAAGAAAAATTTTATCACTTTGAATTATTGGAATGAAAATGAGATGAAGTAAAGTAGATTGAGTGTAGATATACATTTGAAAATATTCTACCAAATCCATAAATGCTAACCCTCCCCCCCTAGAACCGGTTTTGGGGGGGATGTATCTCACCAAATAAAATTTTTTTTTTCTTTTATATATTGTAAAAATTGTGTAAATATTTGATAAAGTGTAAGTAAATGTGTAGGAAATGTACAAGTAAAGGTAAATGGAAATTTTTAGGTAAAAGTAATTGTTAATAGATCAAAATAGAATGTAATAAGATAATAAAAATTGTAAAAATACATTCCTTGTAAAATTTGAGTGATATAATAATTATCGTGTAATTTTTAAGAAAAACGTCGTAATAATATAAATTTAACGATTTATATACAAAATAAATTTAGAACACTAGGTAAACTCAAAATATAGTTTTTATAAACTAAATGTAAGTATAAAAATATATCGGGATCATTTTTGAAAGTAATGGATTAAATGTTCAAAATAATAACTCACGCGATAACGTTTATTTAATATAAAATTCACGCGTTAAATGTGAAATGTAAAATCATGAATGAACTAATATGATGCAAATGATGCTAATGAAATGTAGACTAAACTTAGTCCATATGAAATGTTTGTGATGATATGATCATGAATTCGCCGCTAAACCATAAAGGTTACGCGAATTTGGAACACGTAAACCCAGTTTACGATAAATGTTGAAATTGTAAGGCATGAATTGTTTCGAGAAATGACCTGGAAGTACGGGTTGTCACAGAGAATCTACTAACTTGTACTGTTTGTCGGCTTGTCTCAATAGACAAGTCGCTACGATTAAGTCGCTACGACTAACACTGCAACTCGCTAAACATTACTGAAGCAAGTCGCTACGAAGAAATTTAACTCCGAGACTCAAGTCGCTACCATGAAAAACTTCAAAACCACACTTTTCAATCCAAAACAAGCCCAACCACAGTGATTCAAGCTTTCCAAATCAAAACCCAAGCACTTACAATGATTCTAAACACAAAAATACACTCAAAATTCAAGCTCAAACACAAGAAATGATCCAAATGATGCAAAACCACTAAACTTTCTCAAACTCAAAAACCATCTAAAACCACTAGAAATCCAAGGATATTTAAGAGAGATGATCAAACCTTGGCTCTTGATACCATTTGTAACATATTGGATTTCACAAACACACAAGCAATCACAAATATAGGCGTATAGGTATATGATTTTAGAGAGAGAAAGTGGGATATTCTAGTAAGAGAAACTCATGGAAGGTTAGATTCCAAATGAACATCCAACCCTCTCCCTTGTGGGGAGAGGGCTATTTATACAAAGTAATACGCCCTCCTACGGGCTGTGGATCAGGCATACAATGGGTAAAGACCCGTCCTTCCTCTAAGGTGTTGCACTAGACTAAACTAAGCTAATAACTGACTAACAAATAACATAATAAATGATATGTCTACGAGCTAACTTAAGCTAGATTATACTTGGGGTGACCGATGCTTCACAATAGAATTTCCAATTCCTAACAACCACAACACGAGGATTTATAGTGGTTCGGCTACAAGGACACCTTCCTTGCCCTACTCCACTCCCCGAGTACCCCACTCGAGAGTTTGTAAGCACTACACAACACAAGCTTCTTAATGTGGCGGAGAAGCCTTCACAACGTTGCCTACTCTTTATCCAGTATAAGGCTAGACACCGAGTTCTTCTAACCAAACCTATCACAACATCGCCTACACTTTATCCGGTACAAGGCTAGATACCGAATTCCATTACAAAGGAGGAACTACTACCCAATACTACACCAAAACACAACTACCCCAAAGGGAATGTTAATACAAATAAGCCGTAAAAACGTTTATTTATATTTTACGATCATTAAATGTTTTGTCGATAACAAACGTAAAATCATTTTAACGAAACAAATAAAATATATAAATGATTTGAGCCAATAGTTTTCTAACACACTTACATTTTCACATAAAACACTAAAACAAGTATAATTGATTTTATGATTTAGTAATACATATGTACAACAACTAGTGTTTACATATTGGGAAAATATATACACATAACTAGTATGTATTATAATGGGTAATATAAATGAGTAGAAACTTAAGTATCTGACCCATTGACCAAATACATTGAATGTAGTTGGGTACAACCCAAAGTCCATGACCCACACCCATGGAGCTTGACCCAAAACGCATTGCATGACATCATGCTTAAGTCATACATGGTTTTAATCAATGGCCCGTAGTTTTAATCCATGAACCATGGACTAGATGCATTGCATCTTATAGATATATTGTATCTACTGGATACCCATGACCGAAAACCCATTGGCAAAGGGGAGCGTCCCACGGATCCCCAGTATTACACTGGACGGATCCCTCAAGTGAGGGATCCGTGAAATAGTAGCTATTTTCTCTCTATAAATAGTGAGCCATTTCTTCATTGTTTCTCACCCCTTTCTCACATATTTTCTCTTTGAGTTATAAACTCTCTAACCTCAGATCCAAGTGATCTATGTATGTAGTTTTGTTTTTGTGTGATTCTCTAGGTTCCTCTTAAAGGCGAGATAATCATCTTTTAAAGACGAGCAAGCTCAAGTCCATGAGTTACCATGCTTCGTTATCATCAAGACTATTGAGGTTCTCTTGTTGATAGTTATTTTCTTTCTCATAAGAAGTGTAGTGTTGAAGACATTAGTGAAAGATGTCTAAAAGAGTCAAGACGAAGACATTAGTGAAGGGTGTTGATCGTCGGTATTGAAAGAACTAGTGAAGGGTGCTTAGAAGTCAAGGCTAAAGGCATTAGTGAAAGGTTCCTTGAAGATCGAGTCAAAGGCATTAGTGAAAGGTGCTTTGAAGATCGAGTCAAATGCATTAGTGAAAGGTGCCTAAGGTGTACATTCGATATGGTGTGATTCGATGTACAAGATAGATTAGTATTGGGTCAAAGGACATTGATATCCTTGTTGATGTTGTGAAAAAGGAGTAGATCTCCTTTGGGGTTAGGTGTTTTATAGTGTTTGGGTAGTAGTTCCTCCATTGTAATGGAACTCGGTATTTAGCCTAGTACCGGATAAAGGGTACGCAACGTTGTGATAGGTTTGGTTCTAACTCGTGGAAGAACCCGGTATCTAGCTTTGTACCAGATAAAGAGTAGGCAACGTTGTGAAGGCTTCTCCACCATAAGGATTTGGTGTCGTGTAGTGATTACAAACTCTCGAGTGGGTGACTCGAGGAGTGGAGTAAGGCAAGGAAGGTGTCCTTGTAGCTGAACCACTATAAATACTCGCGTTGTGGTTTTGTGCTTCTTACTCTTTATCTTTTCATTACATACTTATATATGCTTGTCTATAAACGTCCAACACACATGATTAATAGATTGATATAAGTCGATCTAAATAGTTTAAAACCAAGTTTAAATCGGTAAAACTATTCAACCCCCCCCCCTTCTAGTTTTCCACAGGGAACACACTCCTTGTTACAAGACTAGAAGGATAACAATATCCTTTAACCTAAACTATCTAACTTATACATCGATGCATCATATCGAATCTACACCTTTGGAACCTTTCACTAATGCCTTTAACACGACCCTTCAGCACCTTTCACTAATGCCTTCAACACAACACTTCTATGGAGGGAGAAAAGAACTATCAACAAGACTTCAGTGGTTTTGATGATGATGAAGCTTAGAAACTCATGACTTGAGCTTGCACGTCTTCCAGATTTATTGATCTCGCCTATAAAAGGAACCTAGAGAATCACACACACACATAAAACTACATAGAATGATCCTTTGGTTCAGAGGTTAGAGATGTTAGAATACTGGGGGAAAGTATATGTAAAGTGGTATTGAGCAAGAGAGAAATGGCTCACTATTTATAGACAAAAACTTGTCTACTGTCCCACGGTTCCCCTGGATCCCTCCCTAGAGGGATCCAATTAGTGCAAAACTAGGGATCCGGCTACTGGGTCAGTTTAGTCCGTATTTCGGGTTGCAAACCGGGTTATGGGTCATGGATTATGGGTAATGGATTATGGATACTTAACAAGATGCAATGTACCTAGTCATTGGGTTATGGATCTTGGGTCATGGGTCATGGACTTTGGGTCATGGATCATGGATAATACCCAACATGACTTCATGCATGATGTCACGCAATGGGTCATTGGTTATGGATCATGCTCCATGGGTATCGGTTATGGACTTTGGTTTTTACCCAACAATATTCATTGCACCTATTCAATGGATCATGGGTTATGGGTCATGGACTTTGGTTTTTACCCATTACAATACATACAAAGTATATATATATACATTTCTATATTATGTAAACACTAGTTGTTATACATATGCATTTTTATAAGATGTAAACAATATTATTTTTTAGTGTTTATATAAAAATGTCTTTGGTTATATATAACTTATTTACTAAACATGTTTTGATATAGTTTTAATATGTTTAGTAAAAGTGTGTTACTAAATTATTGGCTTAAACCTTTTACGTATTTTATTTGTTTCGTTAAAATGATTTTACGTTTGTTAATGACAAAACATTAGAAGATCGTAAAATATAAATAAATGTTTTATGGCTTATTTGTATTAACAATGCCCTCACACAAAATGGACATTAGGAAGTTAACGATGAAAGGGACCTTGAATGATGATAAACATGAAAGTAGGAACCTTGGGTGACTGAAATTTCTTTTCCAGACTTAGCATGTGGTTTTGGTACAAGTTCTGGGATGAACAATGTATTTTAGTCTAAAAGCAAAGAATAAATATAACAAACCCTAAGATATATAGTTTCATACAAAATCTAAAGCTACATAACATTGTCTACTATGTTTCCTTTAAAGGTCATCAACCATCATTCAACAAATCTAAAGTAAATGAATACTACAAATTTAAATGTTACTTACCTCAAGTTAATTTTCTTTACAAAAATCATCATTTTTTTCTTTTCTGAATTCATGCCATCACCACCATTATTACGATCAAAGCTCACATAAAAAAGACTATCCAAACATATATACATCGCAAATAAATAAATAAATAAATAAAAATAATAAAAAAACTTAAACAATTAACACAATCTAAAAAAGTGAAGTAGAAAATGAAAGATGCGGTCAAGTTGCAAGAGCATGTCATGAAAGTTAGACTAAATGAGGGTAGTGTATGAGATGGGTGGAAGTATGGTCTTAAATGATGGAAAGGGTGCTTATTCTTGGCCTTTTTGGTTTTGGTATTAACAGTTTCAAACTGTTGGAAGCTGAGATTTAATTTTTGCAGCCTACTACAGTAAATTTGCACATATTTTTATAATATAGGTGTTGGAATTTAAGTATCATGACCATCATATAAATAAACATAAATCACAAAGCACACAACGGAAGACTAGATCTAATATACATAATTAATTAACTTAAAACTAAACGAAAACGCAAGATCAAAACCCATAAACCCTAATTTAGGGTTTATATAAATCGACTATAAGGTTTAGTGGAATACTTCACCACCAAAAATCCAAAGTAGGATTTCTCTACGATCTCGCACATACGTTGTTATAGCAATTCAATTAGAATGCTAGTTCTCGATCACGAAACAAATCAATCTCTTGTAATCAACAACCAAAATCGAAACTCTAACCTTACTTTGGGAGGAGATCGATTGGCTATAGAGGAGAAGAGAAGATTTACTTATTAGGTTTCAAGTTATGTGAATAATGAAGCCTAAAAGGGTTCATTATATAGGTTTCTCATAGCTAGTAAAAACCATCCCTCCACTGATGTGGGATAAGAAGTTTTTTTCATGAAATAATCAATATAATACATTATTAATATTAATTATATAAATTGAATCTCTAAATGTAATGTTCGCGATCTCATAGGCTCAAGTTCAAAACCAGACATACGTCTATAAAATATGTTTACAATCAAACATCTCCCACTTGGACATGTTTTAATAAACGTAATGACATAGGTTAGCTTCTAGCAATACGCTAATGCCCCCAGAACAACTAGAGTGTGGTTTCATGAAGCATAATTAATGATTCATCATTATAATATCTTTTTGTTTCAAATATTATGTTAAATATGGATATGGATCTAAGTCATTCCATAATTTAACTATTTTGTTTCTCGTTATATCCGTTTGATCAAGATTACCAAAATTATTGGGACGTATTCCAGATCTCTTTTGGGTGTGGCCACATATACATCTGATCAATCCTATGAGGGGCTCAGTAGTATTATACATCAAAACAAATTTGAATGAAAAAATTCTATCTTGACTACAAGCGTAACTCATGAATTTCATAACACTTCTAAAAACAGCTCTTATTACTACCAGTTACAGTTAGTGTTAAACTGTAAAAACTAGAGGGGGTTGAATAGTTTCACCGTTTTGATTATAAAATATTTCTCAAATTAATTTTCAAATATCTTTAGATTCAAAATTTATGTGATATCAACACAACAATAAACGAACACAAGTAATAATAACAACAAGGATAAAGTAAAAAGTATTTAAGAGTAAAGAGAAGAAACGATCAAACCAAGACATGGAGATTTATAGTGGTTCGGCTACGAAGCTCAATCTTTGCCCTACTCCACTCCTCGAGTATCTCACTCGAGAGTTTCACAAACACTATATCAACAAGCTCCTTTATGGCGGAGAAAACTGCACACCTTCGTTTACACCAATTAACGAAACTAAATGGAATGTCTAGTCCTAATCCTAATTAGAACCAATCTACGCAACACTTCACACGATCACAATAATTACACACAACACCTTTCGACCAAACACCAAGTCGAAATTTACACAATCACCTTACGGACCAACACCAAGTCCGAATCAACACACAATAGAATTCCGAGCTTACACACAAATCAGATCTAACACAAGAATTGATATATAGAGTCTAGATTGAGGTGATAAATGTAACAAAGGTTACGAGGTGAATGCTAATTCTTCAACACTTAGTTTCTTGACGAATATTGTGAGAACTCGTAATTTAAGGTCATTTCTTAAATTTACTATTCATCTCGGGAATTTACTATTCACTGGTTACTATTCATCATTTTTGAGGTCAGTTTGCGACTTTGAGAGGTTATTTTAAAATTTTACTATTCACGAAACACTATTCATTCCCGGAGAAAAATCACTATTCATGATTCACTATTCATTATTTTTCGTAAACTAGGTTTACGAGTATCAAATTCGCGTAACCGTAAGGGTTTGGCTGCGTATTCATGAAACATCATTGAGGACACTACATATAGACTAGAGTTAGTCTACATATCATCAGTAACATCATTTTCATATTAGTTCATGCATGGGCTTGCATATTTCATTAACGTATATTTATCTATTAAATAAACGCTATCGCACGATCATTTATTTTGAATATTTGATCTGACACTTCCAACAATTGTCCTGATATACTTTTATACTTATTTTAAGACTATAAAAACTACATATGTATATATTTACGACGGTTTTCGTAAATTCTATCCGATATTTATTTATTCACTCAATACTTGCGAGAAATGCATTTTTATAATTTTTATGACTTCGATATATTTTATTTTGTTCCGTTAAAATTGATTTCTAGCTAACGCTACACTTAATAACTAATTATATGTACAAAATATACATGATACTTCAACTTAAATACATTTAAATCATCAAAACTCTTCCATCCTATCCCATTGCCGCCCCCCCCCCCCTGTCATAGAGAAAATCATCTTTGCTTTGTCTACCTAAATTACTTTTATAACCCTTAGCCTAGATATTTCTACTTCATCTTATGCCTTAAGCAAAATAACACATACAACACAAGTAATACAAGGTGAAAAACTAGAAAACTCTCTCCCTCATCTTTGTGGTTTTCGTCCAAGCCAAGAACAAGAAGAAGAAATCATTCTTTTTCCAAGATCAAGTGTTTACAAGATCAATCTAGTATTCTAGTTAAGGTTTTGAAATAAAAACCTCTAATAAATTAAGTACCTTGTTACCAAAACCTCTTCATATTTCAAGTAAGTGTTTTAAGTAATTTTCCAAATCTTTCATACTCCTACTTGATCTATTTTTATGATTCTATTAGAAAAACATGCAAATATACTATGATCCATACTACTTTTACATGTTTTTATTTCTTAATATGAGTTTAAATTATCCTATTAGTATTCCTATGAAACCTATCAATTTTGGTGAAGTTTAGGAACCCATGATACCCTAAGAAGGTGTATGGTAGGTTTAGAATAGCTTTAGTGTTGATTGGAAGGGTTTAGTACAAGCTTTGAACTAGAAAAATCATTTTCGACAACATATAATTAAGGGCTGTAACGTTTTGTAAAATCTGGAAATTTCAGTAGGTTGTGAGATATTTTGGCTTAGATTTTCAGAAAATAGACTTAAAAACGAAACCGTGGCCGCTTGAACGGGTTAAAACGGGCTTATAACGAAGAAGATACGCTATTTTCAAGTTTAACGACGAAAACTATTTTTCTGAAAATATTCATGCTGTCCAGGAACTTTTATAGGTAAAGAATGAGTTGTAAACCTAAACTAGAAGAGTCGACTTATCAAAAATATATTAATACATACTATCACGAAACCGAGGATATATAGAACGTAGAAAACGGAGCTAAAACGACTAAGTTAGACGTGTTTTAATTATGGCTATCGTAATTATTTTCACAAGTATTAACACTTACATATTTTCTATAGTCCAAAATGGTTATCGCAAATGACCATGTTTGGAGCCGTTTTTCATATTGATAGAGTACTTTTGAGAAAATGATGTCTGCAAGTAAAAGTGAGTTCGCCTAGCCTATTTTCCAAAATGTTCAACCGTTCGTCAAACGAAGTTGTAACGAATAATATACGATCACTCAAACTTTTCCGAAAACTACTCATAAACTATATTTTTTAGCTCGACTACCTTACTTCGTCTATATTTTTCTCTATGATCGAGACTTCTATGATCAAAAGTTAAATGCTAAGACTTTTAGATATCGCTACAAGCATTCCAAAACGGTTGAGTTTGTTTTCTAACATTCGATATTCACCGAGTTACGACTAGCTTTGCGAGGCTACTTAGTCATTTTCATGAGTTGTCAAAGTATATTATTTTACGACGAAAAACTATAATTTCTTAATTTATCACTAAAAGATTATCGTATTATATTGTTTCAACATAAATACGCGTAAAGTATTTTATAACTTGACGAGATGTCATAAACGTATATTTCAACGATAACTTCATTTTCAAAAATGTACAAGTGGTATAGATTACATGTGAATTTGCATGTACGACATTGTTTCATGACTTACATTAGAACATATCATTCATATTAGGTTGGAGATAGAGATTGCACCTCATTTCAGTGTATCTACTTTTGTCATCATAATCATTGCATCAGGTGAGTTTCATAGCCCCTATTTTTATACATTTTGAATTACTTTTTGGGGAGATACATGCTCAACTATTTTCATTTACTTTCATAAGTACCCTAAACTTTTAAGGATTACCGTGAGTTTCATAGCCCCACTTTCTAGTACTTAATTGTTTTATTAAACTCTTTGGGGGAGATACATGCTCAACAACTTTTATGACAATCATGATTATTTGCAAACTCTATGTTTATCTGAACTGAATGTATAGTCATACGAAGTAACAGTATTGCCATACTTAGAGTTTCTATATCACAGACCATTGAGCTAACTGACTTGGTATGATCACGATCTAATGGACTTGGTATAATATTGAACTAATGGACTTGGATAATGCTGAGCTAACGGACTTGGTATAATGTTGAACTAACGGACTTGGTACAATCATGAACTAACGGACTTGGAACTATGTGAAACTATACTATATTATGTGCTATATCAATTGACTATTGATACATTAAGTTATGTACTATTATGTGAACTCATTTGACGAGGTGTGATTGAACATAAACTATAACATTTTGAGTAATGGGTTGTAAACACACAAGTTGCAAGTTTTGTATGGGTGGAACTTGGAACTGAGTGGATTTACAATGCCTTTGCTGCATGAACATTCTTTAAAGGTTTTTCATGACAACACAAACTCTATGAACTCACTCAACCTTTGTGTTGACACTTTTAGCATGTTTTATCTCAGGTACCTAGGCATACACTTCATAGCATGCATGTGGACTTATTATAGAGTCGTGGTGATGACGCGTTTCACATGGGATTTATGCACTTTAAAAACATCGTTTGGCTTGTATCAAACTTATTTTCGTACATGTTGACTATCATTTGGGACCTATTCTTTGTAAACTCTGAGTATTTTACTTAATCAAACGATGTATTTTCAAAACGACACTTTAGGTCGTTCAATATAACTGTAACTGTGATGTTATGGCAGTCACGCCCCAGGTATTCCATTCCGCTGCAAAACTGGTATTTTGGGGGTGTGACAGATTGGCATCAGAGCAAGAGTTATAGAGAACTAGGTTGTATCATTGATCCTAGACTATAACTACATAATCATAGCATCTCTTCATTTCATCATAAGTCCATATTCACTATGCATGCGGTTTCATACGTACATTTTGCGAGTTATTTACTTTCATTTCAAATCGATTGTCATATAGATGTCTTTAGATACCCATTCCATTATCCTTTCTTCAGATTCCAACGTGGAGAAATGCCTTGTCATTCCCTATCACAATTTTAACATCAGCTGACTCATCACCGATAACATCAGATGCCGAGACGAAGCCTTCAAGGAGGGTAAAGTCACTCTCACTCCCCTGTTTCACCATCATCATGTCGTGTTAGACGCTATTCACACATTAAGTCACTAAATCGTCATACATTTGAAGCACTTACGAAACTTCATAACCCATCTCCTAGGAATTCGTCAATCATTTTGAAAAATAACCTCAAACTTATCACCTCCTATCACATCCCTTTAGAGCCTTTATCCTTAACATAGGACTTTGCTACGTCTCACCCCTCCTCTTATTTTGAAGAGTTATGGCACCGAAGAAAGCTGCACCAGAAATGACACAAGCTGCTATCCAAAAGTATGTAAAGGATAGTATAGCCGAGGCACTAAGGAAAGAACAAGCAACGGTAGTTGCTGCTGCCGAGGCCGCGGCTGCTGCTGAAACTGCTAGACTTGTTGCTGCTACGGGAGCTGCAGGAGGGTCTGGAGTTCGGAATTGTACATACAAGGACTTTAAGAACTGTGATCCCACAAAGTTCAAAGGCACAGAAGGAGCCACTGCTATAATCCGTTTCTGTATTTCTTCTATGCAATTGCCCAGATGACTGCAAGGTAAAGTTCACCACGGGTACACTCTTAGATGGCGCAATGTCATGGTGGAATTCGTATGCGCAGCCTATTGGTGTGGAAAATGCTTACAAGCTCACGTGGGATGAATTCAAGAAACTGGTAACTAAGAAGTATTGTCCACGCACAGAGGTGAAGAAACTAGAAACAGAATTTTATGAATTAGTGACTGTTGGTTATGACATCTAGACTTACATCAGAAGGTTTCAAGAGTTGGCTGCTCTTTGTCCAACTATGGTTTCGGACAATGAGAAATTACTGGAAAGTTTCATTGGAGGACTTCCACAAAGTATTCAAGGAGATGTAACTTTTTCCGATCCACAAACAATTGAAGAGACTATCAGGATAACTCAAAAACTCATGGCTCAAGTTGTGAAAAGGGAAAACATTATCAACAAGAACCGCAACAACAACAACAACCAAACTAGCAACAACAAAAGGAAATGGGAAAATGACCAGGGAGGTTATAGTTATGACAACCAAAACCATAACACTAACCATTATCAACAACAGAATAGAAGACAAGAAGTCGCCAGGGTTTATGTTGCTACACCAATAGAAGGCAGAGGTTATGCTGGAACCTGCCCACTATGTAATCGATGTAAGTATCATCACTCGGGTCTTTGCCCTGCTAAGTGCCACAAGTGTCAAAAACTGGGACACCTTGCCAGGGATTGTAGAGCCAAGGCCATAATTACATGTTTTGGATGTGGGGAGCAAGGACACTATCGGAACCAATGTCCCCAAAACCAAGGTCAACAAGTTGAAGGAGCTCATGGGAAAGCATATATGTTAGAAGGAGGAGAAGCTCACTAGGGTATCAACAAAGCGGCAGACTAAAGAAGTTTAGAAACTAACAGTCTTATTTCCTTATGCACTATGTCGTACTAAGTTTATGTCTTCCATCGTATTCGGATCTTTATGACTTAAGATGTATTACTGTTTGATAAACCACACGTTGTGAAATTCTCATCTATCGTACTTTCTTTTCCTTTCTGATTCGTTATCACTTACACAAACTTTTACTTCCTTTTACTTTAGCCGCCATTTTATAGATGACATGGTTTAAATCTCTTTAAACATTGAAAGTTATAACAACTATACCGAACATCACATTATCGTTCCTTAATTATACATAGCCTAGCTACCTATGTCTAATTCTGGAGGGATCATGTTATGTTGGGAGCAGTTATTTATAAATCTTAGTGCAAGCAAAATTTTCACATATTCCTAAAATTCAAAGTGATACTCATGGGAGATTCTTCCAATATTTTTTCTATCGCGATGTTTATACACTCTTAATCACAGATAGCCGTAACGACACTTCTTCATGAATTCTTTCCCCGTTATTCATCACAAACTCCAAACCTGATAAACCAACGCGAACTGAATTCAGGGACTGAATTCCTTTTTGGGTGGGCGAATGTGACAACTCGTAATTTCAGGTCATTTCTCAAATTTACTATTCATCTCGGGGAATTTACTATTCAATGGTTACTATTCATCATTTTACTATTCATCGTTTTTGAAGTCAGTTTGCGACTTTGAGAGGTTATTTTAAAATTTTACTATTCACGAAATACTATTCATTCCTGGAGAAAAATCACTATTCATGATTCACTATTCATCATTTTTCGTAAACTAGGTTTACGAGTATCAAATTCGCGTAACCGTAAGGGTTTAGCTGCGTATTCATGAAACATCATTGAGGACACTACATATAGACTAGAGTTAGTCTACATATCATCAATAACATCATTTTCATATTAGTTCATGCATAGGTTTGCATATTTCATTAACGTATATTTATCTATTAAATAAATGTTATCGCACGATCATTTATTTTGAATATTTGATCCGACACTTCCAACAATTGTCCTGATATATTTTTATACTCATTTTAAGACTATAAAAATTACATTATTAGTTTACCTGATGTTTTGAATTTATTTTGGTATAAAAATTGTTATATGTATATATATTTACGACGGTTTTCGTAAATTATATCCGATAATTATTTATTCACTCAATACTTGCGAGAAATGCATTTTTATAATTTTTATGACTTCGATATATTTTATTTTGTTCCGTTAAAATTGATTTCTAGCTAACGCTACACTTAATAACTAATTATATGTACAAAATATACATTATACTTAAACTTAAATACATTTAAATCATCAAAACTCTTCCATCCTATCCCATTGCCGCCCCCCCCCCCTGTCAGAGAGAAAATCATCTTTGCTTTGTCTACCTAAATTACTTTTATAACCCTTAGCCTAGATATTTCTACTTCATCTTATGCCTTAAGCAAAATAACACATACAACACAAGTAATACAAGGTGAAAAACTAGAAAACTCTCTCCCTCATCTTTGTGGTTTTCGTCCAAGCCAAGAAAAAGAAGAAGAAATCATTCTTTTTCCAAGATCAAGTGTTTACAAGATCAATCTAGTGTTCTAGTTAAGGTTTTGAAATAAAAACCTCTAAGAAATTAAGTACCTTGTTACCAAAACCTCTTCATATTTCAAGTAAGTGTTTTAAGTAATTTTCCAAATCTTTCATACTCCTACTTGATCTATTTTTATGATTCTATTAGAAAAACATGCAAATATACTATGATACATACCACTTTTACATGTTTTTATTTCTTAATATGAGTTTAATTTATCCTATTAGTATTCCTATAAAACCTATCAATTTTGATGAAGTTTAGGAACCCATGACACCCTAAGAAGGTGTATGGTAGGTTTAGAATAGTTTTGGTGTTGATTGGAAGGGTGTAGTACAAGCTTTGAACTAGAAAAATCATTTTCGACAACATATAATTAAGGGCTGTAACGTTTTGTACAATCTGGAAATTTCAGTAGGTTGTGAGATATTTTGGCTTATATTTTCAGAAAATAGACTTAAAAACGAAACCATTGTCGCTTGAACGGGTTAAAACGGGTTTATAACTAAAAAGATACGCTATTTTCAAGTTTAACGACGAAAACTATTTTTCAGAAAATATTCATGCTGTCCAGGAATTTTTATAGGTCAAAAACGAGTTGTAAACCTAAACTAGAAGAGTCGACTTATCAAAAATATATTAATACATACTATCACGAAACCGAGGATATATAGAACGTAGAAAACGGAGCTATAACGACTAAGTTACACGCGTTTTAATTATGGTTATCGTAATTATTTTCACAAGTATTAACACTTACATATTTTCTATTAGTCCAAAATGGTTATCGCAAATGACTATGTTCGGAGCCGTTTTTCATATTGCTAGAGTACTTTTGAGAAAACGATGTCTTCAAGTAAAAGTGAGTTCGCCTAGCCTATTTTTCAAAATGTTCAACCGTTCGTCAAACGAAGTTGTAACGAATAATATACGATCACTCAAACTTTTCCGAAAACTACTCATAAACTATATTTTTTAGCTCGACTACCTTACTTCATCTATATTTTTCTCTATGATCGAGACTTCTATGATCAAAAGTTAAATGCTAAGACTTTTAGATATCGCTACAAGCATTCCAAAACGGTTGAGTTTGTTTTCTAACATTCGATATTCACCGAGTTACGACTAGCTTTGCGAGGCTACTTAGTCATTTTCATGAGTTGTCAAAGTATATTATTTTACGACGAAAAACTATAATTTCTTAATTTATCACTAAAAGATTATCGTATTATATTGTTTCAACATAAATACGCGTAAAGTATTTTATAACTTGACGAGATGTCATAAACGTATATTTCAACGATAACTTCATTTTCAAAAATGTACAAGTGGTATAGATTACATGTGAATTTGCATGTACGACATTGTTTCATGACTTACATTAGAACATATCATTCATATTAGGTTGGAGATAGAGATTGCACCTCATTTCAGTGTATCTACTTTTGTCATCATAATCATTGCATCAGGTGAGTTTCATAGCCCCTATTTTTATACATTTTGAATTACTTTTTGGGGAGATACATGCTCAACTATTTTCATTTACTTTCATAAGTACCCTAAACTTTTAAGGATTACCGTGAGTTTCATAGCCCCACTTTCTAGTACTTAATTGTTTTATTAAACTCTTTGGGGGAGATACATGCTCAACAACTTTTATGACAATCATGATTATTTGCAAACTATATGTTTATCTGAACTGAATGCATAGTCATACGAAGTAACAGTATTGCCATACTTAGAGTTTCTATATCGTAGACCATTAAGCTAACTGACTTGGTATGATCACGATCTAATGTACTTGGTATAATATTGAACTAACGGACTTAGATAATGCTGAGCTAACGGACTTGGTATAATGTTGAAGTAACGGACTTGGTACAATCATGAACTAACGGACTTGGAAATATTTGAAACTATACTATATTATGTGCTATATCAATTGACTATTGATACATTAAGTTATGTACTATTATGTGAACTCATTTGACGAGGTGTGATTGAACATAAACTATAACATTTTGAGTAATGGGTTGTAAACACACAAGTTGCAAGTTTTGTATGGGCGGAACTTGGAACTGAGTGGATTTACAATGCCTTTGCTGCATGAACATTCTTTAAAGGTTTTTCATGACAACACAAACTCTATGAACTCACTCAACCTTTGTGTTGACACTTTTAGCATGTTTTATCTCAGGTACCTAGGCATACACTTCATAGCATGCATGTGGACTTATCATAGAGTCGCGGTGACGACGCGTCTCACATGGGATTTATGCACTTTAAAAACATCGTTTGGCTTGTATCAAACTTATTTCCGTACATGTTGACTATCATTTGGGACCTATTCTTTGTAAACTCTGAGTATTTTACTTAATCAAAAGATGTATTTTCAAAACGACACTTTAGGTTGTTCAATATAACTGTAACTGTGATGCTATGGCAGTCACGCCCCAGGTATTCCATTCCGCTGCAAAACTGGTATTTTAGAGGGTGTGACAGATTGGCATCAGAGCAAGAGTTATAGAGAACTAGGTTGTATCATTGATCCTAGACTATAACTACATAATCATAGCATCTCTTCATTTCATCATAAGTCCATATTCACTATGCATGCGGTTTCATACGTACATTTTGCGAGTTATTTACTTTCATTTCAAATCGATTGTCATATAGATGTCTTTAGATACCCATTCCATTATCCTTTCTTCAGATTCCAACGTGGAGAAATGCCTTGTCATTCCCTATCACAATTTTAACATCAGCTGACTCATCACCGATAACATCAGATGCCGAGACGAAGCCTTCAAGGAGGGTAAAGTCACTCTCACTCCCCTGTTTCACCATCATCATGTCGTGTTAGACGCTATTCACACATTAAGTCACTAAATCGTCATACATTTGAAGCACTTACGAAACTTCATAACCCATCTCCTAGGAATTCGTCAATCATTTTGAAAAATAACCTCAAACTTATCACCTCCTATCACATCCCTTTAGAGCCTTTATCCTTAACATAGGACTTTGCTACGTCTCACCCCTCCTCTTATTTTGAAGAGTTATGGCACCGAAGAAAGCTGCACCAGAAATGACACAAGCTGCTATCCAAAAGTATGTAAAGGATAGTATAGCCGAGGCACTAAGGAAAGAACAAGCAACGGTAGTTGCTGCTGCCGAGGCCGCGGCTGCTGCTGAAACTGCTAGACTTGTTGCTGCTACGGGAGCTGCAGGAGGGTCTGGAGTTCGGAATTGTACATACAAGGACTTTAAGAACTGTGATCCCACAAAGTTCAAAGGCACAGAAGGAGCCACTGCTATAATCCGTTTCTGTATTTCTTCTATGCAATTGCCCAGATGACTGCAAGGTAAAGTTCACCACGGGTACACTCTTAGATGGCGCAATGTCATGGTGGAATTCGTATGCGCAGCCTATTGGTGTGGAAAATGCTTACAAGCTCACGTGGGATGAATTCAAGAAACTGGTAACTAAGAAGTATTGTCCACGCACAGAGGTGAAGAAACTAGAAACAGAATTTTATGAATTAGTGACTGTTGGTTATGACATCTAGACTTACATCAGAAGGTTTCAAGAGTTGGCTGCTCTTTGTCCAACTATGGTTTCGGACAATGAGAAATTACTGGAAAGTTTCATTGGAGGACTTCCACAAAGTATTCAAGGAGATGTAACTTTTTCCGATCCACAAACAATTGAAGAGACTATCAGGATAACTCAAAAACTCATGGCTCAAGTTGTGAAAAGGGAAAACATTATCAACAAGAACCGCAACAACAACAACAACCAAACTAGCAACAACAAAAGGAAATGGGAAAATGACCAGGGAGGTTATAGTTATGACAACCAAAACCATAACACTAACCATTATCAACAACAGAATAGAAGACAAGAAGTCGCCAGGGTTTATGTTGCTACACCAATAGAAGGCAGAGGTTATGCTGGAACCTGCCCACTATGTAATCGATGTAAGTATCATCACTCGGGTCTTTGCCCTGCTAAGTGCCACAAGTGTCAAAAACTGGGACACCTTGCCAGGGATTGTAGAGCCAAGGCCATAATTACATGTTTTGGATGTGGGGAGCAAGGACACTATCGGAACCAATGTCCCCAAAACCAAGGTCAACAAGTTGAAGGAGCTCATGGGAAAGCATATATGTTAGAAGGAGGAGAAGCTCACTAGGGTATCAACAAAGCGGCAGACTAAAGAAGTTTAGAAACTAACAGTCTTATTTCCTTATGCACTATGTCGTACTAAGTTTATGTCTTCCATCGTATTCGGATCTTTATGACTTAAGATGTATTACTGTTTGATAAACCACACGTTGTGAAATTCTCATCTATCGTACTTTCTTTTCCTTTCTGATTCGTTATCACTTACACAAACTTTTACTTCCTTTTACTTTAGCCGCCATTTTATAGATGACATGGTTTAAATCTCTTTAAACATTGAAAGTTATAACAACTATACCGAACATCACATTATCGTTCCTTAATTATACATAGCCTAGCTACCTATGTCTAATTCTGGAGGGATCATGTTATGTTGGGAGCAGTTATTTATAAATCTTAGTGCAAGCAAAATTTTCACATATTCCTAAAATTCAAAGTGATACTCATGGGAGATTCTTCCAATATTTTTTCTATCGCGATGTTTATACACTCTTAATCACAGATAGCCGTAACGACACTTCTTCATGAATTCTTTCCCCGTTATTCATCACAAACTCCAAACCTGATAAACCAACGCGAACTGAATTCAGGGACTGAATTCCTTTTTGGGTGGGCGAATGTGACAACTCGTAATTTCAGGTCATTTCTCAAATTTACTATTCATCTCGGGGAATTTACTATTCAATGGTTACTATTCATCATTTTACTATTCATCGTTTTTGAAGTCAGTTTGCGACTTTGAGAGGTTATTTTAAAATTTTACTATTCACGAAATACTATTCATTCCTGGAGAAAAATCACTATTCATGATTCACTATTCATCATTTTTCGTAAACTAGGTTTACGAGTATCAAATTCGCGTAACCGTAAGGGTTTAGCTGCGTATTCATGAAACATCATTGAGGACACTACATATAGACTAGAGTTAGTCTACATATCATCAATAACATCATTTTCATATTAGTTCATGCATAGGTTTGCATATTTCATTAACGTATATTTATCTATTAAATAAATGTTATCGCACGATCATTTATTTTGAATATTTGATCCGACACTTCCAACAATTGTCCTGATATATTTTTATACTCATTTTAAGACTATAAAAATTACATTATTAGTTTACCTGATGTTTTGAATTTATTTTGGTATAAAAATTGTTATATGTATATATATTTACGACGGTTTTCGTAAATTATATCCGATAATTATTTATTCACTCAATACTTGCGAGAAATGCATTTTTATAATTTTTATGACTTCGATATATTTTATTTTGTTCCGTTAAAATTGATTTCTAGCTAACGCTACACTTAATAACTAATTATATGTACAAAATATACATTATACTTAAACTTAAATACATTTAAATCATCAAAACTCTTCCATCCTATCCCATTGCCGCCCCCCCCCCCCCCTGTCAGAGAGAAAATCATCTTTGCTTTGTCTACCTAAATTACTTTTATAACCCTTAGCCTAGATATTTCTACTTCATCTTATGCCTTAAGCAAAATAACACATACAACACAAGTAATACAAGGTGAAAAACTAGAAAACTCTCTCCCTCATCTTTGTGGTTTTCGTCCAAGCCAAGAAAAAGAAGAAGAAATCATTCTTTTTCCAAGATCAAGTGTTTACAAGATCAATCTAGTGTTCTAGTTAAGGTTTTGAAATAAAAACCTCTAAGAAATTAAGTACCTTGTTACCAAAACCTCTTCATATTTCAAGTAAGTGTTTTAAGTAATTTTCCAAATCTTTCATACTCCTACTTGATCTATTTTTATGATTCTATTAGAAAAACATGCAAATATACTATGATACATACCACTTTTACATGTTTTTATTTCTTAATATGAGTTTAATTTATCCTATTAGTATTCCTATAAAACCTATCAATTTTGATGAAGTTTAGGAACCCATGACACCCTAAGAAGGTGTATGGTAGGTTTAGAATAGTTTTGGTGTTGATTGGAAGGGTGTAGTACAAGCTTTGAACTAGAAAAATCATTTTCGACAACATATAATTAAGGGCTGTAACGTTTTGTACAATCTGGAAATTTCAGTAGGTTGTGAGATATTTTGGCTTATATTTTCAGAAAATAGACTTAAAAACGAAACCATTGTCGCTTGAACGGGTTAAAACGGGTTTATAACTAAAAAGATACGCTATTTTCAAGTTTAACGACGAAAACTATTTTTCAGAAAATATTCATGCTGTCCAGGAATTTTTATAGGTCAAAAACGAGTTGTAAACCTAAACTAGAAGAGTCGACTTATCAAAAATATATTAATACATACTATCACGAAACCGAGGATATATAGAACGTAGAAAACGGAGCTATAACGACTAAGTTACACGCGTTTTAATTATGGTTATCGTAATTATTTTCACAAGTATTAACACTTACATATTTTCTATTAGTCCAAAATGGTTATCGCAAATGACTATGTTCGGAGCCGTTTTTCATATTGCTAGAGTACTTTTGAGAAAACGATGTCTTCAAGTAAAAGTGAGTTCGCCTAGCCTATTTTTCAAAATGTTCAACCGTTCGTCAAACGAAGTTGTAACGAATAATATACGATCACTCAAACTTTTCCGAAAACTACTCATAAACTATATTTTTTAGCTCGACTACCTTACTTCATCTATATTTTTCTCTATGATCGAGACTTCTATGATCAAAAGTTAAATGCTAAGACTTTTAGATATCGCTACAAGCATTCCAAAACGGTTGAGTTTGTTTTCTAACATTCGATATTCACCGAGTTACGACTAGCTTTGCGAGGCTACTTAGTCATTTTCATGAGTTGTCAAAGTATATTATTTTACGACGAAAAACTATAATTTCTTAATTTATCACTAAAAGATTATCGTATTATATTGTTTCAACATAAATACGCGTAAAGTATTTTATAACTTGACGAGATGTCATAAACGTATATTTCAACGATAACTTCATTTTCAAAAATGTACAAGTGGTATAGATTACATGTGAATTTGCATGTACGACATTGTTTCATGACTTACATTAGAACATATCATTCATATTAGGTTGGAGATAGAGATTGCACCTCATTTCAGTGTATCTACTTTTGTCATCATAATCATTGCATCAGGTGAGTTTCATAGCCCCTATTTTTATACATTTTGAATTACTTTTTGGGGAGATACATGCTCAACTATTTTCATTTACTTTCATAAGTACCCTAAACTTTTAAGGATTACCGTGAGTTTCATAGCCCCACTTTCTAGTACTTAATTGTTTTATTAAACTCTTTGGGGGAGATACATGCTCAACAACTTTTATGACAATCATGATTATTTGCAAACTATATGTTTATCTGAACTGAATGCATAGTCATACGAAGTAACAGTATTGCCATACTTAGAGTTTCTATATCGTAGACCATTAAGCTAACTGACTTGGTATGATCACGATCTAATGTACTTGGTATAATATTGAACTAACGGACTTAGATAATGCTGAGCTAACGGACTTGGTATAATGTTGAAGTAACGGACTTGGTACAATCATGAACTAACGGACTTGGAAATATTTGAAACTATACTATATTATGTGCTATATCAATTGACTATTGATACATTAAGTTATGTACTATTATGTGAACTCATTTGACGAGGTGTGATTGAACATAAACTATAACATTTTGAGTAATGGGTTGTAAACACACAAGTTGCAAGTTTTGTATGGGCGGAACTTGGAACTGAGTGGATTTACAATGCCTTTGCTGCATGAACATTCTTTAAAGGTTTTTCATGACAACACAAACTCTATGAACTCACTCAACCTTTGTGTTGACACTTTTAGCATGTTTTATCTCAGGTACCTAGGCATACACTTCATAGCATGCATGTGGACTTATCATAGAGTCGCGGTGACGACGCGTCTCACATGGGATTTATGCACTTTAAAAACATCGTTTGGCTTGTATCAAACTTATTTCCGTACATGTTGACTATCATTTGGGACCTATTCTTTGTAAACTCTGAGTATTTTACTTAATCAAAAGATGTATTTTCAAAACGACACTTTAGGTTGTTCAATATAACTGTAACTGTGATGCTATGGCAGTCACGCCCCAGGTATTCCATTCCGCTGCAAAACTGGTATTTTAGAGGGTGTGACAAATATGAGCGTTCTTCTCTTGCACTTTGAGATACAAAGGATGTGATCATTTATAAACAAGTTCCAACATGTTAAATTGTGATTAAAGAAGAGAGTTTAGATTGATTTAGGTAGACAAAAAGTTTAAGTGCTCAAGAGATGAATTTTTCTGTTGGAATAGTACTGTATTTATAGGCATCAAGAGGACGGGGGACGGTCTCGTATATATAAGGGACCGTCCACCTTTACCGGACCGTCCCATGGGACACTCCTATTTTTGTCCTGATGTGGTGAAAATTTAACTGATTTTGGGCGGGAAAAATAATTGTTGGAGAATTTCAAATTTAAATATATTTTTCTTATTAAAACATTTTCATAAATACAAAAAATACTTTTTTAAAAAAATTTTGTCACATAAAAATGTGAGGTTTAAGAAAAAATGACTTCTTTGATCACTTAACTAAGTTGGTAGATTGTTTGTTCATACCTTAAGTGATGTTGTAGTCGAAATGAGCTTTCTTGATTAAAAACTTATCAAGTGTAATGATTATCAAAACTTATAGAGATCGAAAATTGCAAATGACGTTTTTGACATTATTTGTATTAACAATCTCCCCCTTTTTGATGATTAAAAATTATAAACTCATTTTAGGTAAAATTATGCTTTAATAAGATTTTAATGAGTTTTCATTTACTTCTCCCCCTTTTGTAGAATCAAAAAGGTTTCGTCGATGTGTAGAGAGGAAATAAATCGATGATGCAAGCGCTCCCCCGTATTAGTGCTCCCCCTTGTTGAGGTCACGGAGGAATCGAGTGATGGTATTTTTCTTCAAAGACAAGTTAGAATACATGTGCAAGAGTATACATATTCAAGTCACATAAATAGATAAGAATAAGAGAGAAGATAGATGTCTGAAACACTAGGACAGTCTTGTAAATTCCTGGATGGTCCCATAAATATAAAGGACCGCCGTTAGTGGGTTAGAAAAAGATAGGTAGAATTTATTAAGTAGGCATAAGCTTAAACATTCATTAAACGAGAACAAAGTCATACGTAAAATATGACTATTACAACATAATCCTACATAATATAACTAATACTAGTCTAGACTCTAGGATAAACAAAAGAAGGCCCGATCTTTCTGTGGAGCATGCACCATGTCTAGAGGGTAGGGAGAAATGGTGGTGCGAGAATGTTGTTTGAAGGAGGCGGGAAGCGAGGAGACAAGAAAAGGGATGCGATAAACTCTAGATCATTTTTGAGAGTTTGAAATAGGTTGCGATTGTTAATACAACACATACAATAGCCTCCATAGGCATTCACTTGATCTAGAGTGGGATGAAGCATGGGTGGAGGTTGTAGTTTTTTAGAAAGAATTGCATTTAGAAGATGCATGTCAATGAGAGTGGATAAATCTTTGTGAAAAACTAGAAAGGGGGGGGGGGTTGAATAGTTTTGCCGATTAAAACTTTGCTTTAAAGTATTTAGATCAACTTATGTCAATCATTTTGATCGAGTGTTGGATATTGATAGATAGATATATACATAAATAATGCAAAGAGATAAAGAGTAAAGGAACACAAAACCATGACACAAGTATTTATAGTGGTTCGGCTACAAGGACTCCTTCCTTGCCCTACTCCACTCCCCGAGTATCCAACTCGAGAGTTTCTAAGCACCACACAACACAAGCTCCTTAATTTGGCAGAGAAGCCTTCACAACGTCTCCTACACTTTATTCAGTACAAGGCTAGACACCGAGTTCTTCCACAAGGTAGAACCAAACCTATCACAAGGTCGCCAACAATTTATCCAGTACAAGGCTAGATACTAAGTTCCATTACAAATAAGGAACTACCACCCAACACTACAACCCAAATGAGACAAACTCCTTTTTACAATACTTCAAGGGATATGAATACCCATTAACCCAAACTACACAAATATACATCGATGCCCCATATCAAATGTACACCTTCAACACTATACACCAATGCCTTCAACTTGACACACTAATGGAGGGAGAGAAGAACTATCAACAAGATGCACTTCAGTGGTCTTGATGATGACGAAGCTTAGCAACTCATAACCTTGAACTTGCACGTCTTCAAGAGTGTTAATACAAATAAACCGTAAAAACTTTTATTAATATTTAGCGATCTCTTTGTGTTTTGTTGATAACAAATATAATGTTATCATAAGTAAAATTATAAGGATACATGTTATTTTTTTGTAAAGCATTTACATATAGTCATTTAATACAAATTGTTGTAATAAATCATTTGTTGTAATAGTTTATTAGGATGGGTAAAAACCACAACCCATGGAGCATATCCATAAACTATGGTATTGACCAATATCCATTTGACTAGATGCATTGCATCTATTAGATACATTGTATCTAATGAAATACCCATGAACCAACCCATAACCCATGACCCATGACCCATAACCAAAAAACCGATGGGCAAAGAGGAGCGTCCCATGGATCCCTGAGGTTACATTAGACGGATCCCTTAAGGGAGGGATCCGTGGGATCCGTGGAACAGTGGCAAGATTTTGCCTATAAATAGAGAGCCATTTCTTCATTTCTCTTCACCCCTCTTCTTACTAACTCTCTCATATATTCTTACACTCTTCTAACAAAACATCACTTGATCTAGAGAGTTGTTCTTCTTTCTTCTATTGTGATTCTCATATAGGTCCTTCTCTAAGGCGAGATCACGAGCTTTTTACAAGTCATCCAAGCAAGGGGTCCTTGATTGATTTGTTCGTCCACAAGATTTCTGTAGCAAAGATCTTGTACTTGATATTTTACATAGTTGTTGTGTAATAGTCGTGTTGGTTTGGTCCTCCGTGTTAAGGACTTGGTAATTAGCTTTGTACCAGAAAAAGGTGTAAGAAACGTTGTGAAGGCTTATCTGCCAAGTTGAAGGAGTTTGTTGACATAGTGCTTGAACTCTCGAGTATGTGACTCGGGGAGTGGAGTAGGGCAAGGAAGGTGTCCCTGTAGCCGAACCACTATAAATCGGTTGTGTCATTTCTATCCCTTACTTTACTTTCTTTACTTGCATTACTCTTAGATCTATACTTTATCTTCATCCATACGATTTCACATAACATCGAATCTAAAGTTTTTAGAAACTAACTTAAAATCGGCAAAACTATTCAACCCCCCCTTCTAGTTTTCCACAATTGGCATTAAGAGCTAAGTTTTAAAGTAAACCGTATTTTAAAAACTTTTCGATTACTATGGGTTCTGAAAATTATAAGGAAGGGCAATCCATGCAACGACCTCCACTACTTGAAACTAATGGTTTTATATATTGGAAAAATAGATTCGAAACGTATGTGAAGTCTAAAGATATTTATCTTTGGTACATCATTGTTGAAGGCGATTTTGAAGCCACTGCAAAAGATGAAGATGGAATTTTAGTTAACATACCTCATGATAAACTCACCGATGAAATTAAGAAAAAGCTTTCCAAAAATAGTGAAGCTAAAATTATTTTATATAATGCTTTACCCAAAAAGGAATTCGAAAGAATCTCCATGCTTAAAACCTCTAAAGAAAGTTGGAATTCTTTAGTTGTAACTCATCAAGGTAATCAACAAGTGACAAACAATAAAATAGAATTATTTGTTCAACAATATGAACAATTTTCAATATCAGATGAGGAAACTATAGATCATTCTTTTGCTAACTTTAATACTATAATTACATCTTTACAAGCACTTGATGAATCTTTCTCTAGCCGTAACCATGTTAGGAAATATCTAAGGGCACTTCCATCCAAGTGAAGATCTAAGGTGACGGCAATCGAAGAGTCAAAAGACTTGACAATCCTCACCCTTGATGAACTCATAGGCAACTTAAAAGTCTATGAGCTTGTCCTTGCTAAAGATTCAGAAGCTTCAAAAGTGAAAGAGAAGAACAAATCTCTTGCCCTTAAAGCCAAGAAGGTCTCAAGCGATGAAGAGGACTCCTTTTTGGATAGTTATGACGAGGTGTATGCCATGGCGGTAAGGGACTTCAAAAAGTTCTTTAGAAGGAAGGGAAGATACGTCAAACAACCGTATGAAGACAAGAAGGGATTCTGGAAAAGCAAAGAGGACGAGAAGCCAAGGGATGATCGCGCTTGCTTCAAATGTGGGGACCCAAACCACTTTATTAGTAAGTGTCCCAAATGCGATGATCAAAAGGCATTCGTAAGCGGTTCGTGGGGAATGAGTGAGGAGGAGGACGAAGACATTTGTCTCATTGCAAATGACGAGGTATGTCACAAATACTATAGTAGCTCATCTTTAGATGATGATTCATTACATAATGAATATGATAAACTTTGCAAAATTAGCTTAAAAGTAATCAACAAATATAAGTTTTTGAAAAATCAAAACCAACGCTTAGAAAAAGAAATCATAGATCTAAAGGCAAAATTAAAACGTCTAGAAAAGGGGAAGATAGCAAGTGGCGTGATTCGGTGCCAAACCGTCAAGTTTTCTCACACAAACCGGCCACTTGTGAATGGCCGACCGTAAGAAACTTAAAACGGTTCAGAAACGAATGCAATGAAGATCAGGAGAGTATAGGGTTTCCCCGGGTCGTTATGTCCCAGCGAGCTATGCGAAGAATCACCAAACGAATAGTGATCGAGAGATTTGAACGGAAAAGAGTTTGAACGATTATAACTACAGAAAAAGCTCATAAACTAAAGGGGCTTAAATGCAAATTAAAGGAAATTTAAAAAGATAAAAAAATATTAAATAAACGCTATCACTATTTTTACAATGATGTTTTTGATGATTTTATAAAACAAAATAACTTAAATAAACTATTTTAATTAAAACGTAAACTTAAATTACCTAAAAACGTGACTAAAAATGAAAACGAGCGCTATTTATAAAAATTACGCGAGTGCGCAAGTAAAAACGTAAAATTTGTGAAATAAAAGTCCTATGAATGTAAAAACAATTTTCCTACGTCCTAATTGACTAAAAATAATTTTAGGAAAAAGCGGAATATTTTTTTGAGTTTTATTTTATTTATTACGAATTAAAAACGATTTTTAACTAATTAATTAATTAAAAATACTAAACATTTTGAGAAAAATCTGAAAAAATCACAAAAACTACTTTAAATGAAATTGAACTAAAGAAAAATGAAAAATATACGGACTGCTTTTGAAATAAGCATTCAAAAAGGCCTAATAAGCTAATAAGGGAAAAACTGCTAAGTGTGTATAAATTATTGACTAAGGGAAACTTAAACAAAAGTTGCTCTAGCACAGATGGTAAGGTGGGTTTGTGCTGTGTGCGTGCAGGGAGACCAGGAGGTCGTGGGTTCAATTCCCACTTCCTCCCTTTCTGTTAACATTTTTTTTTTCAAGTTTTTCTCTTAACAAACTAATGCTAAAACAAATTAAGCTTGTTTCTACAAAAACCAAACATGGAAAAACTATAATAAGCTGTAAACAGCTTATGTACAGCAGCAGTGAATCAGAAAAAAAACTAAGGGACTGTTTGGATGAGCTAGTTACTAAGGGGGCTGTTTGGTTGCTGCGGGCGACAAAAACAAACACCCCTTAAGTGAACTTTTCTTTTTGCAACTGAACAAGAGACCAAATGACAACCTTTTTACAAAAAACTAAAACTACAAATCTTGAAAACGAGCAGTTAGCAGATAAGAAAGAAAAGAAAAAAAAAACAGTAGCTAAAAAAAAACTAAAGAACTGTTAGAGGGCTGTTTGGGACAGCGGTTACCAAGGGGATTATAAGCTATAACAAACCGTCAAAAGCTACAAACAAGCTAAAAACTAAGTGCCAAATATCCTAAAACAGCAACTAAGGAACAACGGCACCCTAATAAGC
>BPTQ01000008.1:123208662-123275884 GCA_019973895.1 Chrysanthemum seticuspe
TTGTTTTCCTAACCGATTAGGTCCTCGTTTGCCGAGAACCATTTCTATAGAGTTTAGGCAACTGCCGAACGTTAAACGGGTTTTAACATACCATAAGTCGAGTGGTATAGGAATTTTCACTTCTCAACCGATCGGCGTTCAAATACCGAACACCATTTCCGTCACCTTTTTGGTATTAACCATTAGTCAAGTGGTTTCTATTATAACTATTAAATAGATTCTCAACCGATCAGGTCTCGTTTGCCGAAGACCATTTCTGTTTAGTTTAGGCAACCTTCGACCACCAAACGAGTTTTAATGTACCAATAGCCACATGGTACCAAGAATGAACTTGACTTTGTAAACCGATGAGGTCTTCATTACCGAAAACCATTTCTCTAAGTTTAGGTAATTCAAAAAGAGTTTTCTAACGATCCCTGATCGTTATCAAATCACACCCCCTAACTACTCACACATTTATGAGTAGTAAAAACCAATTTAGACTTGACGTTTTACAAATTTTTACGAGTCTTTACGTAGTTTTATGACCTTTATAAGGTTTTAACGTAAAATATACAAAGTCTACGTTTTACAAGTTTTAGTCTACTTTTTATCACCAAAGGACTAATTTTGACAAGTTATGATTTAAAAAGGACCTTTGGTGATTTTTCTTTTGAAATTAGGACTCAGGGACTATTTCTGACAATTTTAGAAACTTGGGGGACTGAAACTGCCAATTATGCAAACTTTGCTCATTTTTCATCTGATTTTGAACATTTTGCATCTGAAACATATAAAATGCAATTTTGGAATATTTCCAGTATTTTGATGCATTTCTGAGCATTTTTAAACATTTTGCAGTTCAGATTTAACCAAAAATGATGAGTATTTACACACTCATCAATCCCCCACACTAAACTATTGCTAGTCCCTAGCAATCTTTTGAGAAAAACTTAATGGATTTGAATCTCTTTACCAAAAGCCATTACTTCTGGAGTAGCCAAATGTTTCAGTTCAAGTAAGAACCATGGTACACCGATAACCATGTAATTTTGAGCAAACCACCAGCTTCCAACGGATTTGATTTGTCTTTACCAGAAGCCGTTTGCTCTGGACTAGCCAACTCTTAGATAAATTATCAATATTATCTTTGGTGAACTGATTACCAATTATGGTTTTTCCACTGCCTTTACCACAAGCCATAAACTTGCGGCTAGCCAACTCTTCACTTTTAAGGATATGGTGAGCTGAATACCATACAATTTTGGGCAAATTGCAAGCCGTCAACGGATTTGAGATATCTTTACCAAGAGCCGTTTGCTCCTGGATTAGCCAATCCTTTTGTTTATTAGACAAGGCGGACTGATAACCAATTGAGTAAGTGCAAAACACTTACTCCAAAAAAAAAATTTGGCCAAAAACGGGGGAATTAGGCGGTATAATTACATGATAAAATTCGTGAGAATTCCCCCCCCCCCACACTTAGAAATGAATATTGCCCTCATTATTCAAAGTACCGGCGGTTATGCCGAAACATAGAACGTAAAAGGGAAATACTACGGCCATTATTTGAAAAGTTTTGTTTTTTTTTTTTTTTTTTTTTTTATTTTCTTTTTTTAGGAAAACTTATATACAACATGTGGGGCAACTCCCCCACACTAGGGTGGAACACATGGGTGAAAACCCATGTTTAGCTACTGTTTTTGATTACCGAGTCGCTAGCTTGACTCGACCCTGAATTCATTTGTTCATGGGGAAGTAAGTGGAAGAAACAATCTCCATCGGACTTTCATTCAAGATGTTTGGACAAACATTTGAAGCACGTGAAAGTTCCACACCGATGAGATATACATAGAACCGGCTCAAAGATGATAAATGAAAATGCCGGGGTCAAAGATAGTGTCTTCGTTCCCGAAGGAGTGAAGATGAAGAGAAATCACAAGATATTTGAGGAAAGGAAGAAAGATTTTGATAACAATCAAGATCCATTCTTCATCCTCAAATGTAGACATATCGGGAGGAAGGGTGAGGGTAGTATCATTAATAAGCAAACTCGTATGATAGAGTACACCTTCCTCCGAGCTAATATCATCCTCAAGATCAAAATAGAAATGATCATGTTCCGGAGGAGATATGTCATGAGAGAGTTCACCGGAGAACTCTTCATGAAGAGAATCATTCACATGAATTGAATTTGTGAACTCTTGTTCCATTGTAGACTCATCACTATCCTCAATCTGAGTATCAAAAAGTGGATTCTCAGAAATTGAAGTGAATTCAGAGTTGAATTCAAATAGAGGATTGGTGAAAGTAGCTTTGAATGTTTCGGGAACAAAGTGATTAACATTCTCTATTGGACTGTTAGGGTAAGAAGTGAGTGAACGATCATTGATGTGAGTGAGTTCATCGGAGAACTCCTCAAGAAGAGGGTCAGATTGTGGGAGTGATGTCTCAACATACTCGATGTTTCCATAGGAAGCACAATCATCGCTAACATCGGAGAAAGTTTCAAAATGATCTTTTGAACACTCAAGAGGGGAAGAAGAATCACACATATGATCAGAAGTTCCCTGTGACTCTCTCGGGATTGGGACAAGGTCCTCAACACTAGACTTTATGAATTCGTCCGCTTCCTTTTCAGGAACAGTGTCAAGATGCTCGTCCCCCATGTTCAGAGAGTGAGTGGGAGCTTCGGGTGTGATAGCAGTTGTTTGAGATGAAATCTCAACTGCTGGGATATCAACTGACTGAGGGAGTTGAGAAATATTATCTTTAAAAGGATAAAAACGCTCCTCGTCATCATCATATAAAGCTGCCTTAAGAAATTGGGAACGCCTTAGAGCTGCATGCTCTAGGACTAATAATTCTTCCCTAGATTTACGGGCCTCTCGTTCTTCGGCAAGCAATTCTCCCATGGTCTTTTCACCACTCACTTGATTCTTAAAGTTACTAATCATATCATCAAGTGTTTTCATTGCGGTTTCAAAATTTTGGGAGATTTCTTGAGACAACGGCTCAGGTGGAGTTTGAACCGTATGGTGCTGTGGAGGTTGGAAATTGTCAAACATGTGAGAGTCATGATTGTTACAAGGAAATGGATTCCCTATTTGACAATCAGAGCTGAAATGGGGACCTCCACAGTTCTCACAACAGTAAAACTGTTGAGTCTGGATTGGTGAATTATATGGATATTGGTCATAACCAAAGTTCTGAGCATCACCGGAAAACTGTTCATAGACAAACGTGTTTCCGGATTGACACTCAAATCCTAGGTGAGGACCTCCACAAAATTCACAGCAGTTATGTTGATTATATGAAGATAGGTCGGGCTGTGGTGGGTAATTGGAAAAATTTGAGGAGTCGTTAAATGAGTTCGGATTAGGATCATAATAAAATGAATTCCTCGAACCACAAAACAAACAACTCCCGTTATGGATATCATTACCACATTGTACACACGTACACCAACGACAGGGTGAACCAAAAAGAGGCTCACCACAACCGACACAAGGAATAAACGATTTCATTTGAGAGTTATGAAAAGGAATCAATTCATTCAAAGAATCAACAAAACCAACATAGTGATCCGAATGACTATCAAGTCTCGAAGAACATTTTGAAAAATCAGGAGGTGGGACAAGTGGTGTGCTCTGAGAGCTAGCAATTTCCACCACTTCCGTTATGGTCTCTGGTTCTGGTTCTTGAGAAACGTGAAGTTTAAGCAAGTCATTCTTGCTAGTCACCGGTCTAAATTCTGCATGTTTGCTTTTAACCGTAAATCGTGAAAGTTTAGGATCAATTCTAGACGGCTTAGGAGCAATTGAGGGTTTAGGTCTTTGGATAACCATAGGTTGGACGTATTTAGTACTTCCATTATCAGAGGGAAGTACCTGGTCCTTTGTCACCCCGGTTTCTCGTTCCATTTCCCTATGCAGAATTAATGGATCGTCACGAACAACACGAATTCTTGACATTTGTGATAAAGTCTGAAGTTTTTCAACTTCGTCCCAGAATTCGTCCTCGAGAGATTCCATGAGAATAGAAGAAGTTAGAATCAAATGGATAGAGGGTAAAGAGATAAAGAATCAAAAAGGGTAAGAGGGTAAAGAGGAATGTTTTTGGTATTTTTGAGAAACATGATGTGAAAACAAAGAATGAAAATCTTTTTGGGTTTTTGATTTTTGTAAGAAAATATAAATACATACAGATGGTATAAACAAGGAGTGAATATTCAAATCACTAATCTGCTAAACGGAAGATAATCAGCACAGCTCCCCGGCAGCGGCGCCAAAAATTTGATTCGGTGCCAAACCGTCAAGTTTTCTCACACAAACCGGCCACTTGTGAATGGCCGACCGTAAGAAACTTAAAACGGTTCAGAAACGAATGCAATGAAGATCAGGAGAGTATAGGTCCCAGCGAGCTATGCGAAGAATCACCAAACGAATAGTGATCGAGAGATTTGAACGGAAAAGAGTTTGAACGATTATAACTACAGAAAAAGTTCATAAACTAAAGGGGCTTAAATGCAAATTAAAGGAAATTTAAAAAGATAAAAAAATATTAAATAAACGCTATCACTATTTTACAATGATGTTTTTGATGATTTTATAAAACAAAATAACTTAAATAAACTATTTTAATTAAAACGTAAACTTAAATTACCTAAAAACGTGACTAAAAATGAAAACGAGCGCTATTTATAAAAATTACGCGAGTGCGCAAGTAAAAACGTAAAATTTGTGAAATAAAAGTCCTATGAATGTAAAAAACATTTTCCTACGTCCTAATTGACTAAAAATAATTTTTGGAAAAAGCGGAATATTTTTTTGAGTTTTATTTTATTTATTACGAATTAAAAACGATTTTTAACTAATTAATTAATTAAAAATACTAAACATTTTGAGAAAAATCTGAAAAAATCACAAAAACTACATTAAATGAAATTGAACTAAAGAAAAATGAAAAATATACGGACTGCTTTTGAAATAAGCATTCAAAAAGGCCTAATAAGCTAATAAGGGAAAAACTGCTAAGTGTGTATAAATTATTGACTAAGGGAAACTTAAACAAAAGTTGCTCTAGCACAGATGGTAAGGTGGGTTTGTGCTGTGTGCGTGCAGGGAGACCAGGAGGTCGTGGGTTCAATTCCCACTTCCTCCCTTTCTGTTAACATTTTTTTTTTCAAGTTTTTCTCTTAACAAACTAATGCTAAAACAAATTAAGCTTGTTTCTACAAAAACCAAACATGGAAAAACTATAATAAGCTGTAAACAGCTTATGTACAGCAGCAGTGAATCAGAAAAAAAACTAAGGGACTGTTTGGATGAGCTAGTTACTAAGGGGGCTGTTTGGTTGCTGCGGGCGACAAAAACAAACACCCCTTAAGTGAACTTTTCTTTTTGCAACTGAACAAGAGACCAAATGACAACCTTTTTACAAAAAACTAAAACTACAAATCTTGAAAACGAGCAGTTAGCAGATAAGAAAGAAAAAAAAAACAGTAGCTAAAAAAAACTAAAGAACTGTTAGAGGGCTGTTTGGGACAGCGGTTACCAAGGGGATTATAAGCTATAACAAACCGTCAAAAGCTACAAACAAGCTAAAAACTAAGTGCCAAATATCCTAAAACAGCAACTAAGGAACAACGGCACCCTAATAAGCAATAACTAAGTACTTAAAAAGCAAATAGGAAAGTAAAAAAAAATAAAAATAAAGCTGCTGTTTGGAACAGTACCTGAAAAGGCAACTAAAAGCTTTAAAAAGCTAATCAAAAGACTAAAAACTAAGCTCCTAATCTACTCAACTTAAAAGCACTAAGGGGTAAACTAAGTTAAGCAATAGCTAAGGAGAAAATAAGCTAACAACAAGCTTTAAAAACCCAAAAAGCTGCTGATTTGCTGTTATAAAACAGTCCAAAGTGGGCACTTTCTAACTTATTTTGAGTAAGCTACAGAAAAATTAAGCCCCGGAGCTTATTGGATCATGAAGTCCACCAAGCCACCTATCAATTGCCCCTATATCTAGCTTCAGAGGAGCTTTCACAAGCTTGCAAGAAGCTTGTGAAAAGGCTCCATGGGGGCTGCCGATGCAGCGAGACAGGGCAGAAAGGTGTAGTTTTCCAAGGCAAAATAAGCTGCTTAAAGAGCATTACATCCTAATCATAGCATAAAGACATGAAAACCATACACCTAACTCTTAATTGCAACAGAAAATTACTACTAAATCCAACTTCAAGTCACCTAAATCTGGGCAAATAAAAGGGATTAGGCTGTTGCATAGAACAGATACAAAGAAAAAGAATACCAAATTGCTTAAAACTGCTAATGTCAACTGAATAAACTACTTTAGATTAAAACCCAATTTTTTTTTTTGTAACAAAAACCGAGATTCCAACAAGTAATTAACTGATTTCCTTCCAACTTTCTATAACAAAAAGCAATTTTTCAACAAGCTTGAAACTGAATTCCATCACATTAACATTAATTGAAACATTGGTGCCAGAATCTAAAACTAAACTAACTTTCCTTGAAATTGAAAATACAAGCTTAGAATTTAAATGACTTAAATTAAAACATTGAAAGTAATTAAAACAAAAAGCGATGGCCTAAAACTTGGAAGAATTCTAGACTGGAAACTGAATTGGCATTAACTGAAAAGTAAAGGTTACATGAAATTTAAAATGACAATGAAAATTAAAACTGAGCTAGAAACTGATTCTAGACTCGAAAATAAAATTAAACTAACTACTAACTACTGCTTTCTTCTCTTTCTTCCTCCCCTTTTATACACCAATATGTCTTCCCTTCTCTCTCTTAGCAAATCCCAGCATTTGTTTTGGCCATTGGATGAGTGGAAATGATCTTGGCCATAGATTCAATTTTGGCGGGAAATGGGTTTATGCCAGTTGGAGGTTGAGTGCAAAAGGAGGAGGGGCATTAAATGCTATTTGGAAGGTTGTTGAGGATGAGGGGACATGGAGGAGTGATAGAGAGGAGGGGGGATGGGTGTGTCTGATGTTGCAGGCTATCAAGTGGGGAAGAAAGAAAAAGGCGCCAAAGGGGTGTTTGTGTTTGACTTGTTTGTTGACCAGGGTATTAATAAGCAAGGGTCCAAAAAGGTAAGGGTCCAAAGGGCTAATGGCAGGGTCCATTTGGGATTATGAAAGGGTCCAAAGGCTTGTAAAGGGTTTAATAACATAGGGACCTTTTGTGTAATTTCTGAAAAACAAGGGACCATGGCTGCCATTTTATCAAAGTTGCTCCAAGGGCTAAAAGTGACAAGTTTCAATAATACAAGGACCAAACTTGACATTTTCAATATTTCCAAGGATCCATTTTTGCCAAATTTGAAACTTGAAGGACCAATTTTGTAATTTCTCAAAACTTTTGATATTTTTCACCAAAGGACTAATTTTGACAAGTTATGATTTAAAAAGGACCTTTGGTGATTTTTCTTTTGAAATTAGGACTCAGGGACTATTTCTGACAATTTTAGAAACTTGGGGGACTGAAACTGCCAATTATGCAAACTTAGCTCATTTTTCATCTGATTTTGAACATTTTGCAAACCTTCTATAACAAAAAGCAATTTTTCAACAAGCTTGAAACTGAATTCCATCACATTAACATTAATTGAAACATTGGTGCCAGAATCTAAAACTAAACTAACTTTCCTTGAAATTGAAAATACAGCTTAGAATTTAAATGACTTAAATTAAAACATTGAAAGTAATTAAAACAAAAAGCGATGGCCTAAAACTTGGAAGAATTCTAGACTGGAAACTGAATTGGCATTAACTGAAAAGTAAAGGTTACATGAAATTTAAAATGACAATGAAAATTAAAACTGAGCTAGAAACTGATTCTAGACTCGAAAATAAAATTAAACTAACTACTAACTACTGCTTTCTTCTCTTTCTTCCTCCCCTTTTATACACCAATATGTCTTCCCTTCTCTCTCTTAGCAAATCCCAGCATTTGTTTTGGCCATTGGATGAGTGGAAATGATCTTGGCCATAGATTCAATTTTGGCGGGAAATGGGTTTATGCCAGTTGGAGGTTGAGTGCAAAAGGAGGAGGGGCATTAAATGCTATTTGGAAGGTTGTTGAGGATGAGGGGACATGGAGGAGTGATAGAGAGGAGGGGGGATGGGTGTGTCTGATGTTGCAGGCTATCAAGTGGGGAAGAAAGAAAAAGGCGCCAAAGGGGTGTTTGTGTTTGACTTGTTTGTTGACCAGGGTATTAATAAGCAAGGGTCCAAAAAGGTAAGGGTCCAAAGGGCTAATGGCAGGGTCCATTTGGGATTATGAAAGGGTCCAAAGGCTTGTAAAGGGTTTAATAACATAGGGACCTTTTGTGTAATTTCTGAAAAACAAGGGACCATGGCTGCCATTTTATCAAAGTTGCTCCAAGGGCTAAAAGTGACAAGTTTCAATAATACAAGGACCAAACTTGACATTTTCAATATTTCCAAGGATCATTTTTGCCAAATTTGAAACTTGAAGGACCAATTTTGTAATTTCTCAAAACTTTTGATATTTTTCACCAAAGGACTAATTTTGACAAGTTATGATTTAAAAAGGACCTTTGGTGATTTTTCTTTTGAAATTAGGACTCAGGGACTATTTCTGACAATTTTAGAAACTTGGGGGACTGAAACTGCCAATTATGCAAACTTAGCTCATTTTTCATCTGATTTTGAACATTTTGCATCTGAAACATATAAAATGCAATTTTAGAATATTTCCAGTATTTTGATGCATTTCTGAGCATTTTTAAACGTTTTGCAGTTCAGATTTAACCAAAAATGATGAGTATTTACACACTCATCATGGCGAATGTGAACTTTGCGTTCAACTTCAAACACTATTTGATCATCTAGATTATAAGATTGCTAGAATGAACACTAAAACCTTAGATATGATATTGGATAGTGTTAAAACAGGAAATAATCAAAAAGGTCTAGGTTTTCAGGAAGTTAATGCGTCAACTAGTGAAAACAAAGAAACACAATTCGTAAAGGCACTAGAAAAACAAACCACTGTAGTCACGGATCCCACGGATCCCACAAACATGGAACCGGCTAGTGTACAGCCAGGGATCCGTGGGTCTGCTGAAGCAAACAGTGGTAATAATGTAGCTTCCTCTTCTAGAACTGATTTTGTTATTGTTAATAAGAAGAAACCAACTCATGTTACCATTAGACAACCACCTCTAAGATATAATCAAAGCTTTATAAGAAACAAAGGTCCATAATTTTCAAAACCAAACACATCTAGGAGACCTAATAATGTTTAACCAAGAAGTAACCATCAAATGGGATGGAATCCAAATATGCAAAATGGCTTTCCATTTCAAAACTTTGCACCATGGAACGCATATTCACCTTATCCATACATGTCTAACATGAATGGAATGTTTAACACTAATGGACCCATGAACAAATGGGGACCAAACTTTTGAGTTAATTATTTTCTTAGGTGTGCTTAAAGGTCGACTTAGATCCGGATGAGTAGATCAAGGATAACGGGTGCACGAGGCACATGACCGGCAATAAAGATTTATTCTCCACATATGAATCCTTCAATGGAGGAAATGTGGTATTTGGAAATAGCAAAAGCAAAATAATCGGTAAAGGTACGATTTCTAACAAATCTCTAACCATTAACGATGTATGTCATGTAGAAAACCTAAACTTTAACCTCTTAAGTATAGGACAAATATGTGATAAAAAGTGAAACGTACTTTTCAACGAAACCGGTAGTAAGATATTAAAAAATGGCATCACCATAGGTAGAGGAATTAGGAAATATGGAGTCTATGTTGTGGAAAACTAGAAGGGGGTTGAATAGTTTTACCAATTTAAAACTTCCTTTTAAATATTTAGATCGACTTATGTCAATCTATTTGGTTGTTTATGTTGGACGTTCATAGATAGATATATAAACGTGTAATGAAAGATAAAGAGTAAGAAGCACATCACCATGACACAAGTATTATAGTGGTTCGGCTACAAGGACACCTTCCTTGCCCTACTCCACTCCCCGAGTCACCTACTCGAGAGTTCGTAAACACTACACCAATCTCCTTATGGCGGAGAAGCCTTCACAACGTCGCTTACACATTTTTCCGGTACAAAGCTAAATATCGAGTTCTTTCACACCAAGGCGAACCACACCTAACACAACGTTGCCTACCCTTTATTCGGTGCTAGGGTAACCACCGAGTTCTTTCACTCCAAGGAGAACTAATCCTATCACAACGTCGCCTACCCTTTATTAGGTACTAGGCTAAGTACCTAGTTCCATTACAATGGCGGAACTACTACCCATCACAACACAACACCTAATCTCAAGGAGATCTACTCCTTGTTACAACACCATCAAGGATATCACCATCCTTGGAAATAGACAAATACTTATATGTATAATGATGCACCTCATCGATTATACGACCTAGGAATTCTTCCTTAATGCCACTTGATTTGTTTCCTAGGCATCCTTCACTAATGCCTATGACACAACGCTTGACACCTTTCACTAATGCCCTCGTCTTGACACCTTAAGCATTCTTCACTAATGCTTTTGACACGGACGTTAAGCACCTTTCACTAATGCTTTCGTCTTGACACTTTCGGCATCCTTCACTAATGCCTTCAACACAACATCTACGGAGGAAGAAAGAACTATCAACAAGAGAACCTCAGTTGTCTTGATGATGACGAAGCATGGCAACTCATGGACTTGAGCTTGCTCGACTTCAAGAAGTGGTGATCTTGCCTTTAAGAGGAACCTAGAGAATCACATAAAAACAAAAGACAAACTACATAGATCTCTTGGATCTGAGGTTAGAGAGATATAATACTTTAGAGAAAGTATGTGTGAAAAGTGGTGAGCAAAAAGGAAGAAATGGCTCACTATTTATAGAGGAAAAATTCTACTATTCCCCGGATCCCGCGGATCCCTCCCACAAGGGATCCATCTAGCACAAAGCTAGGGATCCGTGGGATGCTCCGCTTTGCCCATGGGTATTTTTGGTTATGGGTCATGGGTCATGGGTTATGGGTTGATCCATGGGTTTCTTTCTAGATACAATGTATCTCAAGGATACAATGAACTTGGTTAAGTGGTATATATAAAACCATGTGTTATGGGTCAATACCATTTGCTAGTTTTTACCCATTTAGTATATACTTGTTTTTTACCCATTTTAGTATAAACTTGTTTTTACCCATTTTAGTATATACTTGGTTAAGTATATGTTAGCCCAATATGTAAACACTAGTTGTTGTACATATGTATCTAAATTATAAAATCACTTATACTTGTTTTAGTGTTTTATGTGAAAACTTTAGTGTGTTAGAAAACTATTGAATCAAACTATTTACGTATTTTATTTGTTTCGTTAAAATGATTTTACGTTTGTTATCGACAAAACATTAGAAGATCGTAAAATATAAATAAACGTTTTTACGGCTTATTTGTATTAACAATATCCCCCTTTTTGTTGATGACAAAACATAAAATTATTTTAAGGAAAAACTAAAATTCGTAGAAAATTTGAATTAGTAGTTTTTACTTTCTTCTCCCCCTTTTTGTTAGTGCATAATTTCCTGCAAATAAAATTCAAGTTATTAGAAATTTGTGCTTCTGTACCACAAATCCCACGGCTCCCTTCTTGGAGGGGTCCGTCTAGGCCATTGTTAGGGATCCGGCTGTCTGGTGACAGTTTCTTCAGCAATGAAGATGTGTCAAACAATGCTAATGAAGAGGTGAGATATGTGTACAATATATCAAGCACAACATACAAAATAATCATGGCATATAGATATTCATTCAATAAAAAACAAGAGATAATCAAGCAAATCTCTAAAACTAAGAGAATGAACTAGGCCATACAAATACTACTAATGCTAATGAGTTACCCAAACTCAAGATTCAACTAAAAGCTTAATGATGATCAAGGATGAGATAGGGTTCCTAAACGTTCTAAGTTTGAGCTTGTAGCTAAGATGCTCATTGTTGTTTAGGCTTGTTGAACTCTTCGAAACATTCGAGGAGGTGATAAAACATGAAACGTTGCTCTTCACGTAGTTCATGTATCAACCTTTCAACATGTTGACAATGATAACAATCCTTGTCATGGTTTTGAACTTCTTCAAGTGGAGGTTCAAGTGAAGTGGATTGAGGATCTTCAAATGAAGGAGGAATTGGTGGAGGCTCATTAAGTGATGGCTCTACAATGTTTGAGGGTGGAGGTAAAGAAGCATCAACTTCCATGTGGTCGGGTGGTTGATTTTGATGTCTTCTCATAATCCAAAATGGACTATTGGGGGGAATAAGAGAGGTTGATATTGGAGCAAGTTTTGATTCAACACTTTGATTTTGTTGCTCAACCTTTTCAAGTGAATTTGTTGGTAGTGGTGGAAGGCGAGATGGCCAAGGAGGTAAGTCTTCTAAATTGTGAGAATGTGGAGATGATTGTGAGGTGGCTCTAGGCACCAATGATGTTGGTTGAGTTGTGGAGGGTATGTTTGGTTTAGTAGAGTTTGGTGATGATATCCTTGTGGGAACAATCCTCTTTAGTTTGATTGGTTTCTTTGGTGTAGGGGAAATCCTAGCATTTGTGGACTTAACCGGAGATGATTCGGTTGATGAAACTTCGTGTATGACCCTAGAAAGTTTCTTGGGTGGTTCTTGGGTGGATGAGTTAGCACAAGGAGCTTTTCTCATGATGAAATGACTAAGGAAGATGGTTGTAATTGCTGATAATTGTGTTTGTGTTTGATGACTAAAGTGTTCTAGTAATATGGCTTATAAAGGAAAGAATTTGGCAAGTGCATTTAAGACTTAAGCCACTAAGATTCTTAGAGATGTGATGATTAACATGCACAAGGTTGAAGTACAGAGTTTCACTGATCTAGGAACTCATTTAAGATGAGATGGAGTGTTTGAGTGAGCAAGATGAGCTTGAAATGATTGTTTTAGCTAGAGTTTGACTTAATCTGTCAACCGGATCCCGCGGTTCCCTTCTATGCGGGATCCAGCTAGGCTAATCCTAGGGATCCGGCTCTCAGCAGTTATGAGAGTTTTAGAAATGAAGTTTCTAAGAGCTAAAGCCTATATCATCTTAAGTATTTCAGTCCTCCTAAGTTCCTAAGATGAGGGTACACTTGAATGATCAAGAGTAATGAGTGTTATAGGAAATGATTGCTTTTTATGGAAGGAAAATGGGACTAGATGACTACCAATGGATGTTCAAGGATAACACTAAGAGTTTTGGTGATGTCAAGTCATAATAAGTGATCCTAGAGATCAGATTTTAGCTTGAGGTGAAATTTGAAAAATCCTTAAAAATCATAAGAATTGAAAAACTAATTTTTGACCCACTTTGAGATAAAGATGACTAGAAACAATTTCCTAAAATTGTTCAATAAGTCCACCTAAGTGTTTTGAAATATTAAAGATAATTTGTGAGTATTTAAGCGGAAATATGGTAAGTTTTGATTTGTTGATAAATCAAGAGACATTTTGACTAAGATCTTTCTGTAAGCTATAAGTGAGTCTAAGCCTTTCTCATCCTTGAAATAGAGTTATTAAGTTCTAACATCTTATGTTTAGCTAATGTGATGTAATCTAGTAAGCTATCTTGATGCAAGGAATGCTGTATTGCTGATCTGATGTCACGGATCCCACGGTTCCCTCAAGGGAGGGATCCGTCTAGGCTAATCCTAGGGATCCGGCATCTGCAGATTAGAATCCCCACAGAATGATGTGCAGATTTTGCACACTAATAAATCGTTAAACTAAACAACAAGTACAAGCATGTTTTCACGAAGCAACACTCATTAATAATGATAAAAGTAACAATATCAAAATTTACCACAAACCAAAGTGCTAAAACATAATCATCCACACATAAGTTAAGTTAAGCATTTTCCTATTGTCTTTTTCGTCAATTCTTTCTTTTCCTTTTTGACGACTTTTTGAGGTTGTAAGCAAGATTTTGAATCATGCCCCTCAATTGTTTGAATTCCTCGGTTTCGTTTGGAATGGTTGGAAGTTGTTCATAGTAATCGAAGGGTTCCAATTCAATGTTGGCTATGGGCTCGATATCTTCTTCTTCCTCATTTTCTTCTTCTTCTCCTTCTGAGGAGTCCGAGAGAGCTTTAGGTTTCTTCCCATTGACCATGAAGCATTTAGAGGGTATTTTGGTAAGAGGTACCATTAGATGATCGGAAAGAAATGATCATTGTTGATAGAAGATGGTTGCAATGCACTAACATACTTACAAATTCGTGTTAGGAGCATACCATACTGAAGTACCATGTTGGAAGCTTTGAATACCCCGGCCATTCTCCTTACCATGTAATAGGCGAGGTTAAATGGCTTTTAGTGGATAAGACAATAGATCATTTGCACAAGGCATGCATTTGGATGATCTTTGTTACCAACTAGGCTAATGACGTTTTCCCTAAGGATTTCTTCCCATTTTCTAAACATGGGATGGATTTCAAAAAGTTCCATTTGAAAAGGATTACGGTGAATAAGCTTCTTGTTTCGGTTGAAACGGGATTGGTCGGCTCTTATTTTGAAAATGGTGTCTTGGATGGTTTCGGGTTCATCAAGAGGAGTATGGTACATTGGTTTAGAATCAAGTGCAAGGTTTTGAGTGTTAATTGCCCAATCTTGAGAGTACATACAAATTCCTTCACTAGGAATGCGAAGAATTTGAGCAAAGGTGTTGAGAGTGAGAGTGAAGTTTCGTTTATTGATGATGAAAGCGATTGAAATGCTATCATCGACGTTTCGAATGATCCTAATGCTTTTATAAAACTCAAAGATGAAAACCGGACAAATTTGTTCATCAATGTCAAGAAGACAATCAAAATTGATTACCGAGAAGACTTGACGAATGTCGGTATCCTCAAGGAAACATTCCTTGATTACACGACCTTCGTGGATAAGTCGTTTTCCGAGCTTTTTGAAGACCTTGCGGTCGGTTTTTGAGAGTTCCTCATTTCGATAGTAATGAGTGAGGTAATGGACGGTATCATGATGATCTTGTTGAGTGGATTTAGGCATGGTTGGTCCTAGAAACACAAATTTTCCAATTAGGTAAAATTAGTTGATATGGGTTTATGGTTTTGATTTGTATTAACAATGTTGTGAACACGATGTGATCTTAATTACATTAAAAGCTCTTTTTCATGATTAATTTTGAAAACCCTAATTAAAGTAATTGATTAGAGATTAGTGAAACCATAAACCCTAGGATGAGGATGATGAAAATTAGAACAAGTTAGTGTAATTACTTACAATGATGTTCTAGAGAGGAATACTTGAGAGTATGGAATCCAATGAAGATGAAATCAGTGGTTTAGTCGTTTTTGTGTTATGTGAGTAGAGGGAAAAAGATCAGTGGTGTTTTTTGAAAGCGTATAGCTGAGTTCTGTTCCACGGTTCCCCCGGATCCCTTGTATTTGGGATTCGGCTAGTACAACTAGGGGGATCCGGCTACTGTGGACAGAAAGAGGATTGTTTGGCATTATTTTTGTAGTATGCTTATAAGCTAGCTTACTAAAAAATAGTTTGGAGGTATCAGATGAAAGATTGTTTTTGGACGACGGGTTTTGATGAATAACATATCGAGGATTCATATGTGACGACGGCGTTAGTTTGACGAATCAAAAAGGAATACTATTCCTGATGATGAATATGACGGAAAAGTGACGAAAGAGACTTTTAAAGATGCTAGCAATTATTTAAAAAAAAAGAACTATGATATGAATAAACTCATGTAAGCTATCTAATGAGAAGTAAAACATACCTCTATGTTTCTTTGTTTGGTATAATACCAAAAAAAATACTTCATGAGCTTTTAAAGTAATCCTTTGTACTTGGTGTAAGTAAGTTGTGATTACTTTTAGATTCTTCCTTGAATGTTGACTTCGTTATTCTTTGAATAGAAATGAAGGTTTTGGAGAGATCCTAGCATGAAGATTTCTTGAAACAAAAATTGTTAGAATGACCTATCAATGTCCAACAAAATGATTTAAAAGAAAACATGACTTTGAAAAATCCTTCTTTGTAGTTTTCAAAAATACACGGTAACGAAGCTTTGATGCCAATTATGGAAAAATAGAAGGGGGGGTTGAATAGTTTTACCATTTAAAACTTCCTTATAAATATTTAGATTGACTTATGTCAATCTATTTGGTTGTTTATGTTGGACGTTGATAGATAGATATATAAACGTGTAATGAAAGATAAAGAATAAGAAGCATATCACCACGACACAAGTATTTATAGTGGTTCGGCTACAAGGACACCTTCCTTGCCCTACTCCACTCCCCGAGTCACCTACTCGAGAGTTCGTAAACACTACACCAATCTCCTTATGGCGGAGAAGCCGTCACAACGTCGCTTACACCTTTTTCCAGTACAAAGCTAAATACCGAGTTCTTTCACACCAAGGTGAACCACACCTAACACAACGTCGCCTACCCTTTATTCGGTGCTAGGCTAACCACCAAGTTCTTTCACTCCAAGGAGAACTAATCCTATCACAACGTCGCCTACCCTTTATTAGGTACTAGGCTAAGTACCTAGTTCCATTACAATGGAGGAACTACTACCCATCACAACACAACACCTAATCTCAAGGAGATCCACTCCTTGTTACAACACCATCAAGGATATCACCATCCGTGGAAATAGACAAATACTTATATGTATAATGATGCACCTTATCGATTATACGACCTAGGTATCCTTCCTTAATGCCACTTGATTTGTTTCCTAGGCATCCTTCACTAATGCCTTTGACACAACGCTTGACACCTTTCACTAATGCCTTCGTCTTGACACCTTAAGCATTCTTCACTAATGCTTTTGACACGGACGTTAAGCACCTTTCACTAATGCTTTCGTCTTGACACTTTCGGCATCCTTCACTAATGCCTTCAACACAACATCTACGGAGGAAGAAAGAACTATCAATAAGAGAACCTCAGTTGTCTTGATGATGACGAAGCATGGCAACTCATGAACTTGAGCTTGCTCGACTTCAAGAAGTGGTGATCTCGCCTTTAAGAGGAACCTAGAGAATCACACAAAAACAAAAGACAAACTACATAGATCTCTTGGATCTGAGGTTAGAGAGATATAATACTTTGGAGAAAGTATGTGTGAAAAGTGGTGAGCAAAAAGGAAGAAATTGCTCACTATTTATAGAGGAAAATTCTACTGTTCCCCGGATCCCGCGGATCCCTCCCACAAGGGATCCGTCTAGCACAAAGCTAGGGATCCGTGGGACGCTCCTCTTTGCCCATGGGTATATTTGGTTATGGGTCATGGGTCATGGGTTATGGGTTGATCCATGGGTTTCTTTCTAGATACAATGTATCTCAAGGATACAATGAACTTGGTTAAGTGGTATATATAAAACCACGGGTTATGGGTCAATACCATTTGCTAGTTTTTACCCATTTAGTATATACTTGTTTTTTATCCATTTTAGTATAAACTTATTTTTACCCATTTTAGTATATACTTGGTTAAGTATATGTTAGCCCAATATGTAAACACTAGTTGTTGTACATATGTATCTAAATTATAAAATGACTTATACTTGTTTTAGTGTTTTATGTGAAAACGTTAGTGTGTTAGAAAACTATTGAATCAAACTATTTACGTATTTTATTTTTTTCGTTAAAATAATTTTACGTTTGTTATCGAAAAAACATTAGAAGATCGTAAAATATAAATAAACGTTTTTACGGCTTATTTGTATTAATATATGTCATTAAAATTGGTAATGAACCTAAAGACAAACTTTGTCTTACTTCTATGGATGATACCTCGACCTTATGGCATCGAAGAATGGGTCATGCCAATATGCGACTTCTTCAATCACTATCATCCAAAGATCTAGTAAGAGATCTACCTAAATTAAAATATGAACACCACTTTTGTGATGCTTGGAACATAGGAAAACAAGTCCATTCTAGTCACAAAGCTAAAAACATGGTGTCTATAACTAAGTGTCTCGAGTTACTACACATGATTTATTTGGTCCATCCGCTATCCAAAGTTATGGAGGCAACTACTACACTTTGGTTATAGTGGATGATTACTCTAGGTACACGTGGACTATATTCTTAAAGAACAAAACTGAAACGTTCAACTACTTTGAAATATTAAGTAAAAAAATCCAAAGACAACTAGGAAATCCTATAGTGTCTATTAGAACGGATCATGGTAGGGAATTCGATAATGAAGTGCAATTCGGAGCCTTTTGTGACGCTAATGGTATTACTCACAACTTCTCGGCTCCTCGCACTCCACAATCGAATGGGGTAGTTGAAAGAAAGAATAGAGCCCTACAAGAAATGAGTCGCACCATGCTAAATGAGCAATCCATACCTCAAAAGTTTTGGTGCAATGCCGTTGATACCTCAGCGTACATACTTAATAGAGTCCTAATTAGACCATTTTTAGGTAAAACTCCATATGAGTTACTTCGAGGCAAAAAGCCTATGTTAGATCACTTTAGAGTCTTTGGTAGCAAATGTTTTCTACTTAACACTAAGGATTACCTTACAAAATTTGAGCCTAAATCAACCGAAGGTATCTTTTTAGGTTACTCTCCTAATAGCAAAGCTTACATCATTTTAAATAAAGAAACAATGAAGGTAGAAGAGTCATTAAACATAAAATTTGATGAAAGTCCACCCAAACCTACTCCACCTCTTGTCGATGACGAGATTGTCGAAAGTGAAGCTATTGTAATAAAGAAAAAGATAAACGAAGAAGAAGAACCTTTAAATGATGAAATCATAAATATTAAAGAGTCCAAAGATCACCCCGTAGATAAGGTCATAGGAAAGCTAAACGAAAGAACCTTAAGGTCTCAAGTTCAAAACCAAAGTAGCTTATTTTCTTTCGTCTCAACCATAGAACCTAAGAATACACAAGAAGCCATAAAAGATGAAAGTTGGGTAATGGCTATGCAAGAAGAGTTAAATTAATTTGTCTTTAATGATGTTTAGACACTCGTCCCCCACCTAGTAATCAAACCATAATAGGAACCAAATGGGTATATAAAAACAAGTTAGATGCAAACTAGATAGTGTCTAGAAACAAAGCTAGACTCATTGCCCAAGGGTATAATCAACAAGAAGGAATAGACTTTGATGAGACCTATGCCCCCGTGGCTAGATTAGAGTCTATAAGAATACTTCTTGCTTATGCTTGTGTTAATGATCTTAAGCTTTATCAAATGGATGTCAAAAGTTCTTTTCTAAATGGTTTTATTAATGAAGAAGTATATGTAGCTCAACCTCCGGGCTTCATCGATTTTGAAAAACCTAAACATGTGTATAAACTAAATAAATCCCTTTACGGTCTTAAACAAGCTCCAAAAGCTTGGTATGATAGACTCAAGTCATTTTTAATCAAACACAACTACACCATGGGGTTAGTTGATAACACACTTTTTACTAAGAAAAGAGAGTCACATATAATCATTTTTCAAATACATGTAGATGATATTATATTCGGATCTACTTGTCAAGACATGTGTGATGATTTTTCTAAAATCATGCATGACGAGTTCGAGATGAGTATGATGGGAGAACTTAGTTTCTTTCTTGGTCACAAATCAAACAAGTAGAAGATGGTATCTTCTTTAATCAATCTAAATACATTAAGGAGATGTTAAATAAATTCGGTTTAGAAGAGTCAAAACCAATTAGGACACCAATGTCATCCGACACTAAACTCACAAAAGATGAAGACGGCGAATCCGTTGATAACACAAAATATCGTGGCATGATTGGTAGTCTTCTCTACCTCACGGCTAATCGGCCGGATATCATGTTTAGTGTTTGTCTATGTGATAGGTTTCAAGAAGATCCTAAAACATCACATCTAGAAGCTGTCAAAAGAATATTTAGATACATTAAGGGTACAACTCAATTAGGACTGTGGTATCCTAACGGTACGGGAGTAGAAACAATTGTATATGCAGATTCTGACCATGCAGGTGATTATGTTGACCGAAAAAGTACAAGTGGGGTATGTACTTTTATGGGATGTTGTTTAACATCTTGGTTCTCAAAGAAGCAAACGGCATTAGCAATATCAACAACCGAAGCCGAATATGTCTCTTCCAGCAAAGCATGCCAACAAGCACTATGGATGAAACAAGCGTTAGTTGACTACGACATTCATCTAAGTGACATAGCCATTCTATGTGACAACAAAGGTGCCATCGATTTAAGCAAGAATCCGGTATTGCATTCTCGCACAAAGCATATAGAGATTCGTCATCACTTCTTAAGAGACAATGTTCAAAAGGGGAACATCTCTATTGAGAAGGTAGCGTCCGAAGACAACATAGCCGACGTCCTCACCAAACCGTTGAAGCGGGAACAATTCAACCTACTTCGTCTTGGTCTTGTTCTCATGGAACAATCGCCGTAATTTGCTTTTTAAACTCTACAAGGTATGTAAACACTAGCCTTCTTCTTTCTGAGTCTAGGATCTCTATTTCATGCACAACTCACAAGTAATACGGGAATTTTCAAAACCCAAGATAAAGTTTTGCTTATAAATCATAGTCTTCTCTTAGTTTTCAAGATAAGTACCTTTTGCAAAGACGTAATTGCATACATATTTTTCTCTTTCAAAGGTCTCGCACAAAGCATATAGCGATTCGTCATCACTTCTTAAGAGACAATGTTCAAAAGGGGAACATCTCTATTGAGAAGGTAGCGTCCGAAGACAACATAGCCGACGTCCTCACCAAACCGTTGAAGCGGGAACAATTCAACCTACTTCGTCTTGGTCTTGTTCTCATGGAACAATCGCCGTAATTTGCTTTTTAAACTCTACAAGGTATGTAAACACTAGCCTTCTTCTTTCTGAGTCTAGGATCTCTATTTCATGCACAACTCACAAGTAATACGGGAATTTTCAAAACCCAAGATAAAGTTTTGCTTATAAATCATAGTCTTCTCTTAGTTTTCAAGATAAGTACCTTTTGCAAAGACGTAATTGCATACATATTTTTCTCTTTCAAAGAATAAACGGTTTATTCACATATAGAAACCTCTTTTCAAAATGTTTTCTAAAAGGATACCTCTTCCCGTATCACTTTCATAAAAGCCATTTCTCACATTTAGGACAAATCGCTTTTTCATTATTAATACAAAGTAAAAACCCGTTTTAATTGCATCTCGTGTCTTTTGAATGCTAAAAAGGACACACAACTAATATGTGTTTTTGGGTACATTCATTTAAGCAACAATGAATTAGGAGCACTCGGGTTATCTCACATAATAGTGTTCTTTTTCACTTCTAGTTTATTTTTCTTTTCTTTTTAGGAGTCGAGATAACCGCAACTCCAAATGGTTTGCATATAGGCACACACTAAGCACAAATGTTTCCAAAAAGGAAAATTTTGAGTTGCCTGAATCACCAGTACCACGGATCCCAGCCTTAATGCTGGACGGATCCCTCAAGGGAAGGATCCGTGAGACATAAGCTAATTTTATCTTCTCTTTTTCTCACTTTGGATGAAAACTTCAATAGTTTCATCATTTCTTGTTTTTTTTTTTTTTTTTGAGTATGGTATTTATTGCTTGTGTTCTGATTATCACATGTCTTAAATTCATATCTAATCATTAGATTTTAACCCACATTTTGGATCAAGCATTCATTACAATGCATTATTTTTTCTATAAATAGGATTCCCAAAATGCTTGCATATTCATCAAATCTCAATTTCACTTCATCATGTCATTTAAAATATCTTCCAACATAGATGAATCACATAGTGCAAACAACCCTTTTCAAGATATCCAAAACTTTGTCCTACCACCTTCCAAAGTACCACCACCAAAATCTAGAAAAACCGCACGGATTAGCATCCGGCCTTGTTGCTTAGCAAAACCATCATCAAATGGTTCATCACCAACAACTCATTCACCACAAGATGCTTCCATTATAGCACCTCCTTCATCACCAACAAGTACACCCACTTCATCACCCATCACATCCCCACCTAAGGTCACTCTTTTGGAACTCCTTAAGACTCCAACAAGATCTCAACAAACAAAGCAAAAAGAACTAGCCTTTTTGACACCTCCCACTTCTCCAAACACAATTTTCAAAGACCTTGAAACCTCACCACCTTTAGCTCCCATTGTGTTACAAGAACATCTAGGTTCTTTTCCACCACCACTACCAAACATTCCGGACTTTAATCCGTATTTTCCAACTTTTCTACCACAACTTCCGCCTCTCACAAATCAAAGTCATCCAAAAAACTTCCGCACTCATTACCCACATCACTTACATTGTGAACATTGCCAATCCACTAGGGATATTGCAATAGAGATTAGGGAAGAAATGCGAGTCATACTTAACCTCATTCTTGATCGATCAACATCATTACTCATCAAAACCTCCATCCATAACCTTATGCAAGCATGGAAGGAATCATTTTTATTACCTTTAGTATTTTTCTTTTGAGTCATGTTTCAAGAACAAGTCTTGTTCTTACTTTTACATGCTTGTATGTGGCATAAGTACCACTATATTTTGTTGTTTTATTACAAGGCCTTGTTTACATACCTTGGCTCCCAATCTTGATTCTTGTCAATCACAATATTATTTATGTATGTTACTACTAACCTTTTCTTTGTAGGATTTTTTTATTTTTTCTCACTTGACGCCCCATTCTAGGGGGAGCTATCGTCAAGGGGGATTTAGCGATACGTGGACTATTTTTCCACATTTTATTTCTTTGTTGGGTTGACTTTTTGTTTCGACAAAAAGGGGGAGAAGAAGTAAAACTTAGGCTTTGAAAACATGCATCTAATCTTAAGTTTTACTCATCATAACATTATGTTTTGTTATCAACAAAAAGGGGGAGATTGTTAATACAAATAAACCATAAAAACGTTTATTAATATTCAGCGATCTCTTTGTATTTTGTTGATAACAAATATAATGTTATCATAAGTAAAATTATAAGGATACATATTATTTTTTGTAAAGCATTTACATATAGTCATTTAATACAAATTGTTGTAATAAATCATTTGTTGTAATAGTTTATTAGGATGGGTAAAAACCACAACCCATTGAGCATATCCATAAACCATGGTATTGACCCATATCCATTTTACTAGATGCATTGCATCTATTAGATACATTGTATCTAATGAAATACCCATGGACCAACCCATAACCCATGACCCATAACCAAAAAACCCATGGGCAAAAAGGAGTGTCCCACGGATCCCTGAGGTTACACGACGGATCCCTTAAGGGAGGGATCCGTGGAACAGTGGCAAGATTTTGCCTATAAATAGAGAGCCATTTCTTCATTTCTCATCACCCCTCTTCTTACTAACTCTCTCATATATTCTTACACTCTTCTAACAAAAGATCACTTGATCTAGAGAGTTGTTCTTCTTTCTTCTATTGTGATTCTCATATAGGTCCTTCTATAAGGCGAGATCACGAGCTTTCTACAAGTCATCCAAGCAAGGGGTCCTTGATTGATTTGTTCCTCCACAAGATTTCTGTAGCAAAGATCTTGTACTTGATATTTCACATAGTTGTTGTGTAATAGTCGTGTTGGTTTGGTCCTTCGTGTTAAGGACTCGGTAATTAGCTTTGTACCTAAAAAAGGTGTAAGCAACATTGTGAAGGCTTCTCCGCCAAGTTGAAGGATTTTGTTGACATAGTGCTTGAACTCTCGAGTAGGTGACTCGGGGAGTGGAGTAGGGCAAGGAAGGTGTCCTTGTAGCCAAACCACTATAAATCGGTTGTGTCATTTCTATCCCTTACTTTACTTTCTTTACTTGCATTACTCTTAGATCTATACTTTATCTTCATTCATACGATTTCACATAACATCGAATCTAAAGTTTTTAGAAACTAACTTAAAATCGGCAAAACTATTCAACCCCCCTTCTAGTTTTCCACAAAGAGGTTGTGATCTCTCCTTTAAGAGAAACCTAGAGAATCACATAAAGAGAAAACTACATAGAATGATCCTTGGGATCTGAGGTTAGAGAGGTTAGAACATAGAGAGAAGATATGTCTAAAAGGGGTGGTGAGCAAGAGAGAAATGGCTCACTATTTATAGGCAAACTGCCTACAGTACCTACGGTTCCGGCGGATCCCTTATACAAGGGATCCCGCCAGTGCAAACTAAGGGATCCGGTTGTTGGGTCATACTAGTCCGGATTTTTTTGGTTGCAAACCGAGTTATGGGTTATGGACCATGGTTCATGGACTTTGGATCATGGATACCCAACAAGATACATTGTACCTAGTGAATGGGTCATGGATCTTGGGTCATGGGTCATGGACTTTGGGTCATAGATCATGGATAATATCCAACATGACTTCATGCATGATGTCATGCAATGGATCATGGGTTATGGATCATGCTCCATGGGTATGGGTTATGGAATTTGGTTTTTACCCATCATTTACCCATTACAAGTTATATTAAGTACATATCCATTTTGATAAAATATAAGTAAACAACATTACTTTTAAGTCTTTTATAAAAATCGTTTTGATTTTATATAACTTATTTAACTAGACATGTTTTGATAATTTTATATGTTTAGTAAAGTGTGTTAGTAAACTATTGGCTCAAAGCTTTTACATATTTTATTTATTTAATTAAAATGATTTTACGTTTGTTATTGACAAAACATTAGAAGATCGTAAAATATAAATAAATGTTTTTATTGTTTATTTGTATCAACAATCTTGAGCCCTAATTGATAGTTGTGTGGTATGATTTGTAACTTGAGGTGGATGTGATGGTAGTAGAGGGTGATATTTTAGAGTGAAAGTAGGTTCTTTGTGAATGGATTGTGATTCATTGAGGGGTTGTGACACAAAGAAACAAAACGAAGAGGATGATGCTTCTTTGAAAGTGTTAGGTTGTGAAATGAAGGTTCGTTTTTTTATGTTTGATGTGGTGGTATATGTCATGAAGTTTCCAAGGGTTTGTTTCTTCTACCAAATTGGTTTGACGGAAATTCTAGGTTTTCTAGAGGATGACAATGAGAGGAGGAAGAAGGAAAAGTTATGCCATGAAGAGGTGTTAGGAATTAGAAATTCCAGATATTAAAGAGTCGGTCACCTCAAGTATATGTAATCGTTAGAAAGCTCGTAGTCGTAGTTATTTTAAGTTAAGTAGTATTTAGTTAAGTAACACCGTGGAGGACGGACGGGTCTTTACCCACTGTATGCCTGATCCACAGCCCGTTGTGTGGCATTTTATGTAAGACTATAAATACTCTCTACCTCCCAAGGTAGAGAGTTGGAGCTCATAATAATATCTTTCACTTTCTCTCACTAAGTTCCCTAAACCTCTAACTTTCTCTCTCTAGAATTCCACTTATACGCCTATTTATGTTAATGGTTTGATGTGTATGTGAAATCCAATATCTTACAATTGGTATCAAGAGACATGGTTAGATCATATCTTGCACATCTTTGGATTTCTAGTGGTTTTTAGGTGGTTTTTGAGTTTGAAAAAGTTTAGTGGTTTGTGCATCATTTGGTTGATTTCTTGTGTTAAAGCTTGGATTTTGTTAGTACTTTTTTGTTTAGAATCATCACAAGTGTTTAGGTTTTCATTTGGTAAGCTTGAATCATCTTGGTTGGGTTGTTTTTGGATTGAAAAGTGATGTTTGTGAAGTTTTCTTGCTAGCGACTTGACCCACGTATTATTTTTCTTGCTAGCGACTTGCTTTACACTATTGTAGCGAGTTACAGTTTGTGGAGTTAGCGACTTAGACTTAGCGACTAACAGTACAAGTAGTGGATTCTCCACTACGGGTAGCGACTTGGTGTTAGCGACTTGGTAAGTAGCGAGTTGCTATTTAGCGACTTGATTCTTTAGCGTCTTGTATCTTAGCGAATTGCTGCCAAAATTTTGCTAGCGACTAGAGGCTTAGCGAGTTGCTATTTAGCGACTTGTCTTTTGTTTAGTGACTTGGGACTTTAGCGACTTGGTGGAATAGCGAATTAGTAGATAGCGACTTGGTGCATAATTTTCTAGCGACTTGGGTGATTTTATTACGGTTTTCTCTTGATTTAGTAAAATCCCGTGAAAGAATCTATTTCCCGGTTTAATCATAGAGTTTTAAAATCCCGTTTAAATCTGTAAACATGTCATCCAACGTTTCTACAATCATTTCCACTGTTGCCGAGGATGTTCAAGCAGCTGGTTCAGATACTCGTCCACCCATGCTTGACAGAACTGACTACGACTCTTGGGCTCAACGAATCAGATTGTACTGTCTTGGAAAGGAAAATGGAGTCAACATTCTCAAATCCATTGATGAAGGACCATATCGGGTTGAGACGACTAGAGACTTAATTGATACAGCTGAAGATGGAACAATGATCTATGGAATTGACAGACCAAAGACATATGATGAGCTCGATGATAAGGAGAAAAAGAGATTCGATGCTGATATCAGGGCTTCTAACATTATTCTTCAAGGTCTTCCAAAAGACATCTACAAGCTGATCAATCACAACACCGAAGCAAAGGCAGTATGGGATAATGTCAAGATGCTTCTCTCTGGTTCTGAATTAACTATGGACGACAGAGAATCACAACTCTATGACGAATTTGAACACTTCAAGATGAAACCAGATGAGAGTGTCTATGAGTACTATGTGAGATTTCATAAGCTGGTGAATGATATGAGGAACATCAGAATGACTATGCCTAACATTCAGCTGAACTCAAAATTTGTGAACAACATGAATCCCGAATGGCACAAGTTTGTCACCTCTGTGAAGCTCACTAAAGGATTGAAGAATACAAACTATGAGCAACTCTACACCTTCCTCCTTCAGAATGAGAGACATGCTATGTTTGAAAAAATGATTCTTAATCAGTTCAAAACCAACTAGGGAGAGACAAGCTCATCTAATGAATCAACTGCCTTCTACTCAAACATCAGAATCACAACCAAAGCCTCACAAGTCATACCCATGGGTAATGGTAATCACAAACTCATTCCTGATCCTATGTTCAAACAAGCTGATGCTGATGCACACGTGGGTAACATCATTAATCAACTAGCTCTTCTGATTAGTCAAAACATGAATTCTCTCCCACAAACCAACAACAACCTCAGAACAGCTTCTAACCCACACAATCAAGCTACTGTTAAAGATGGGAGGATCGTGGTGCAACAAGTTCAAGAAAGACAGTATGATCAGGGAAGAGGTGGAGCTGGTAGAGGTTATGTTGGTAATCAGAATCGAGGAAGGAATGGTAATCAAGGTCAAGCTAAGCCGATCAAATGTTATAACTGTGGTGGTGAGGGACACATTGCAAGGAACTGCACATCTCCAAAACGTCTACAGAATGTTGATTACTTCAGAGATAAGATGCTGCTTGTACAAGCTCAGGATAATGGTGCTGCTTTGGATGAAGAGGAATTGTTGTTTCTTGCTGAGGGCAATGCCAAGACCTATGATGCAGATGTGGATGAGCAGCCTATTCAGGAGATAGGTCACAATCATCAGAATGCCTTTCAAGTCGCTGATTGTGATGCATACGACTCTGATGTGGATGATGGACCTACTGCACACACAATTTTTATGGCCAGCATTTCTCCAATGGTTTCTCCCAAGGTCTCTTCTTCACCACAAGCTGGCCCATCCAAAGACAAACTCATCTCAGAGGTATTAAAATTATACGATGATGCTGATGTGCAAAAGATGCATGACAAAGTACAATCAACTGAAACTTTTGAATCAAATATTGAAAATATGGATAGTATCAATGTTGTCCCATATGATCAATATGTGAAACAAAGTGAAAGTGAAGTTGTACCAAGTGATGCATCTTCTGTAGTCAATAATGATTATGTTTTTGATGAATTCACTGCATGTGCCTCTGATGATTCTGTTGTTTCTGAACTAAATGCCTATAAAGAACGTGTTGCTATTTATGAACAACGTGCAAAATTTGAGTTGACCACTCGTGAGCAGGAAATGGATGACCAAGTGCGTACAATCATTAGAAAAAGTAATTTTAGAGAAGAAGTATTAAAACAAGAGTTAAATTCCTTGCAAGAAAAGCTTTCTAAAACTGCTAAACAAAAACAGGAACTTCAAGAAAATGTGAAAATGCTTAAGCAAGAATTTAATGCAAAGGAATCAAAACTCTTGAAAGATTTTTCTAATCTGAAAACATTGAAAAACAAACTTGAAAACAAGTTGTACATACAAGGGAACACCATTCAGACTGCTCACATGATCACTAAGCATAGAGTCTTAAGCGATAAGCACATCATTCCCCTTATTGAGGAACCAAATCCAGAGGTTATTAAAAAGGCTAGAAATGCTCATAAGGATCTTTATGATGGCAATGAAATCCTTAAACCTAGACAGAAACCTAGTTGCGTTGAGTGCACTGAGGAAGATAAGAAATCAGATGAAGTCACTAGGGAAAAGATGAACAAGAAATTAGATGATCCTAAATGTAAAGAGAAGAAAATAAAGATCACACCCCATGATTACAAGAAGGAAAACTGGATTTCATTGAACAAGTTTAAGCCTCAGACATTGTTGACTCTCGAACAAGTTTTTTGGAAAATGGATTTAGATAAGCAGAAAGCTGAAAATATAGTTGAAACAAACCCTCCCTTTAGGAAAATGCCTAGAGCGACTGTGTATCCTCCTAATACACCAATGCATCTAGTTCCTAGAACTATTGCTACTAAAAGCAAGATCTTAATCAGTCAATATGTTATTTTTCAACTATTTGTTGATTTTGAGAAAACTTGTAAGAAAAGGATCACACCCACTGGGATAACAGAAGGGGAAAGGGGTTTTGAACAAACAAAAGAATGCTATTTAACTGAGGTCATGCCTTTATTTAAACTCCTAAAAGATCACTTTGAGAGTCTTAAAAAGGGGATAGATACTGATATTAAGGAAATGGAAAAGGAATTTGATGCAATGATAGTTGAAGTTAGTGACTATGAGCGTGCACTAAAATATAATGAGATTGAGAGGAAGAACTTGCATACATTAAATGAGACTTTTATTACTGAATGTGTTGCTCAAGATATGTTTTTCACTGCTTCAAATTGTTCTATTAATGCTTCCCAATTTCATGAACTATCTGTTGCCCTGAAAGTCTCCCATGATCGTGTCATTAAGCTTGAAAAAACTAATTCTGAACTAAATGAGAAAATTGAACTGGATGATCACGACAATTTGGTTAAACATTTTTCTAAACTAGAAGTTGAGCATTTTAATTTACAACTAAAATATCAACATCTTAAAGAAAAAGTCAAAACTTCAAATATCAAGACATCCTCAGATGCTCCAGAGTTTGATGCAGTTTTTCAAATTAACAAACGTGATGAACAGATTCAAGCTCATTGCAACACGATCAGAAAGTTGAAAGCTCAAATCTCTCAATTAAAAGGTCAAACGAACAATATGACAGGTTCCCAAATGCCTCCTCCTCTAGATTCTCAGAATTCTCAAACGTTTCATCTTCAAAACCTGGTAAATGCATTAGAAAAGGAAAACGAAAGTTTTCTAGAAGAGAATGAAAAGGTTAAACGTCATTTCAATGAGTTATTTGAATCAATAAAGGTCACTCGTAACAAAAATAACGAACAAATAGGTTTATTGAAAAAAGAAATTGAGAATCTAAAGAGTCAGGTAAAAGGGAAAATGCCAATGACCAATGGGGAGAATGGTGTATCAAAGGTTCACTCTTGTAATAAATATGCTTTGTCTGTGAAATATGTCCCTCCTCATCTCAGGAACAACAAACTTGCTGTTCAAACATACTTCTCATCCCTTAAGGACTGCCTAGAATGTCTGCGTGAGATTGTTAAAGAGGATAAGTTAGAGAAACCTCATGATAATGCAATTGGACATGCATGCTTATATGCCAAACGATCTCAAGAAATCCTAGAATGCTTGATCACAATATGCCCAAAGTCCTTAGGTGAGAGAGTTAATCCTTTGATTCCATGTTCGATGCCTAATGCCAAGTATGATATTCATTCGATGCCCAATGTTTTGAATGTGAACCTTAGTGTGCCTTTAAGTAGTTCAGATTCCAGATCTGTCAATGCTAAGAAAGAGAACTCAAGTGTGCCTTCTAGGAGTACAAATCCCAGCACTTCTAGTTTTAAGAAAGTGAACCTTAGTGTGCCTGCATGTAGTTCAGATCCCAGCACATCTAAACAGGTGATGCAAAGAGTAGTAAAACCAACTAATGTTCCCATTCCCTCTACAGGAGTAATCAGTGACATTAAAGGGAGCAGGTCAAAGTCTCAAGACAATACAAGGAATGATAGGACCTCGCAAGCTAAGAATGTGCACTAGAAAAGAGTAGAAGAACAATCTAGGAACTTTAAGTTTGAACCGAATAAAACGAATCGTGTTGATTCTAGTATTAGCCATAGGCGTACTGTAATTAATTCGAATTCTGATACTACTTGCAAACCTTGTATTGATGTCTGCTTGAATTCTGTTTCTAATCATGAATGTGGTGTTAATGTTTTGCCTAATGATGTTAATTGTCCAGTTAATATTGTTAATGCTAAAATTCATGCTAAGAAAGCTAAAAAGCAAAAACGAAAGAAAGTTAGAAAACAGTGGAAACCCACAGGAAGAACATTTAGTAAGATAGGCTATTATTGGATACCTGTTGGTCATAAGACTAATCGGACAATGCCCACTAGAAAATGGATGCCTACTGGTAGAACTATTCCCTTAAGAAGTGAGCACACGGTTAACAGGGCTAATACAGACACTAGTACTGCATCTATTCACAATGATTCCATTGCCTTAATTTCTGATATGAATGCTTCTATTTCTGATGTGGGTGTTCCAACCATTGTTACTAACCAAATGGAACCCATTCTTGCATGGGGATCCCAATTATCCAGCCATCCATTCTTGTCTGTGTTCAACTGCAGATCGTTCAAATCGTTCTGTGGTACCTGGACTCAGGCTGTTCCAAGCATATGACTGGCGACCGGTCACGGCTCATGAACTTCGTGAGCAAATTCATCGGGACAGTTAGGTTCGGGAATGATCATTTCGGTGCTATTATGGGTTATGGAGACTATGTTGTTGGCAAAAGTGTTATCTCCAGGGTTTACTATGTAGAAGGTCTTGGTCACAACTTGTTCTCTGTTGGTCAATTCTGTGATTCTGATCTAGAAGTAGCCTTCAGAAAACATACCTGCTTCGTTAGAGAACTTGATGGTAAGGAACTTTTAAGAGGTTCACGTGGTTCAAATCTATACACCATCTCTATCGAAGATATGATGAAGTCTTCTCCAATTTGATTGCTGTCAAAGGCTTCTAAAACAAAGTCATGGTTATGGCATCGTCGTCTCAATCACCTGAACTTCGGCACCATCAATGATCTCACCAGAAATGACTTAGTTGTAGGTTTACCTAGACTCAAGTATGAAAAAGATCATCTTTGTTCAGCATGTCAACTGGGAAAAAGCAAGAAGTATGCCCATAAACCCAAACCTACTAACTCTGTCACAAAAGTTCTTCATATGATTCATATGGATTTATGTGGACCAATGAGGGTGCAGAATATCTTTGGGAAGAAATATGTGTTAGTTGTGGTTGATGATTACTCTAGATTCACCTGGTTCAAGTTCTTAAGGACAAAGGATGAAACCCCTGATATCATCATCAAACTCATCAAACAGCTGCAGGTTCGTCTTAACAAAACAGTCAGAATGATCCGAACAGACAATGGAACTGAATTTGTCAACAAACAACTTAGTGAATTTTATGAAAGCGTTGGAATCAGCCATCAAAGAAGTGTTGCACGAACTCCTCAACAGAACGGTGTAGTTGAAAGACGAAATTGAACTCTTGTAGAAGCCGCTAGAACAATGATGATTTACTCAAAGGTTCCAATGTTTCTCTGGGCTGAAGCTATTGCCACTGCATGCTACACACAAAATCGTTCCCTGATTCAAACTATTCATGGAAAAACTCCATATGAACTTGTCCACAACAGAAAACCTAATCTCTCTTTCCTTCGTGTGTTTGGTGCATTGTGTTATCCAACTAATGAGGGACAAGACTTAGGCAAACTTAGAGCTAAAGCAGACATTGGAGTATTTGTAGGGTATGCACCAAACAAAAAGGGATACCGAATCTACAACAAAAGAACCCGAAATATCATGGAAACAATTCACGTTACGTTTGATGAGCTGACCGGTCAAATGGCTCCTGGAAAATTCAGTTCAGGACCCGCACTTCAAAACAGTCCCATTGGTTCATCCCTTGTTCCATACTCTCATCAAGAAACTCCATATGTACCTACATCTGAAGATGATTTAAAGAAATTGTTTGATCCTATGTTTGATGAACTTTATGAGCCAAGTACTAATGATGTGTCAATTTCTACAACAGAGGCTGATCATATTCCTGAGAATGAAGTCAATCCCTCAGTCTCAATATCTTTAAGTCAAGAAGCACCTGCTGCTGATCCTTCAGTCTCATCAATAAGTCATCATTCTTCAAATGTACATCATGGAACTATTTCTGGCATCAATGATGAAGTTAATCCCTTTGCTACTCCTGAAGATGCTCCATTTGAAAACATATTTGCTCCTGAATCATCATCAGAACCATCTTCTTCAGGAGACATCAACTCTGCTACCTCAGTCCCTCAACAACTGCCACATGAACACCTTAGAAAATGGACTCACGATCATCCATTGGACAACATCATTGGAAATCCCTCTCGTCCTGTATCAACACGGAAACAACTTGCAACCGATGCCTTATGGTGTTTCTTCAACTTCGTACTCTCAAAGATCGAACCAAAGGATGTCAAAACTGCCATGAACGAAGACAGCTGGTTCAATGCTATGCAAGATGAAATTCATGAGTTTGATCGACTTGATGTACGGGAGTTAGTACCTGCTCTAGAGTGTGCCATGATTATTGCTCTAAAATGGATCTTCAAAGTGAAACTTGATGAGCATGGTGATGTATTGAAGAACAAGGCTCGATTAGTTGCTAAAGGATACCGTCAAGAGGAGGGTATTGACTTTGAAGAATCTTTTGCTCCAGTTGCTCGAATCGAGGCAATCAGAATATTTTTGGCTAATGCTGCTAGTAAGAACATGGTAGTCTATCAGATGGATGTAAAGACGACATTTCTGAACGGAGACCTTAAAGAAGTCGTCTACGTCAGCCAACCTGAAGGATTTGTAAATCAAGAGCATCCTACTCACGTTTATCGTTTGAAGAAGGCTCTTTACGATTTAAAGCAAGCTCCAAGGGCATGGTATGATACACTGTCAAAGTTTCTTCTATCTACCGGATTTAGCAAAGGAGCAGTTGATCCAACATTGTTCACCAGGAAGTCATGCAAACATTTAATTCATGTTCAAATTTATGTTGATGATATTATTTTTGCCTCGACAGACCCAATGGAATGTGATCATTTTTCAAATGAAATGAGTTCAAAATTTCAAATGTCAATGATGGGACAAATGTCATTTTTCTTGGGATTACAAATTTCGCAAAGTCCCGGAGGCATTTTCATAAATCAATCTAAATATGCAACTGAGATCTTAAAGAAATTTGGATTTGATTCAAGTGACCCTGTTGACACTCCCATGATTGATCGAACCAAACTAGATGAGGACCACTCAGGGATCATGATTGACCAAACAAAATATCGTAGTATGATTGGATCCCTGATGTACCTCACAGCTAGTAGACCAGACATCTTGTTCGCTGTTTGCATGTGTGCTAGATACCAGGCTAAGCCTACTAAAAAGCACCTTGAAGCGGTTAAACGGGTCTTTCGGTATCTCCAAGGAACCATCAATATGGGTCTCTGGTACCCGAAGGACACCGGTATGTCACGAACAGCCTATGCAGATGCAGATCATGCAGGGTGTCAAGATACTCGTCGAAGTACATCTGGAGGTGCTCAGTTTTCGGGTGATAAGCTTGTGAGCTGGTCTTCAAAGAAGCAAATGAGTACTTCTATTTCCTCTACAGAGGCTGAATACATAGCCATGTCATCTTGTTGTGCTCAAATCTTATGGATGAGATCTCAATTATCTGACTATGGCTTTGAATTCAACAAAATCCCTCTGTACTGTGATAATAAAAGTGCTATTGCTCTCTCATGCAACAACGTTCAACACTCAAGAGCAAAGCATATCGACATTCGACATCATTTCATCAGGGAACAAGTGGAAAAAGGTGTGGTGGAACTCTATTTTGTGAGGTCTGAATACCAGTTAGCAGACATCTTCACCAAAGCTCTTCCAAGAGAACGTTTTGAGTTTATTCTTCCACGACTTGGCTTGAAAAGCCTTCAACCAGAAACACTCAAACGTCTTCAGGAGGAAGACGAGGAGTAAAAGGTTTCCTTCATCTATCTCTTGTATATATCTATTCAAAAAAAAAAAAAAAAAAAAAAAAAAAAATCAAATAGAAAAATATAAAACTCTCAAAATCATTAAAAATTTGAAAAATTCGAAAAATCTTCAAAAAATATTGTCATTTTGTCATGTCTTTCTCGATTCGAAAATATCTACGGTCTTTGAGCTGTCATTCAAAGAATGACACGGGACTTTAGATATTGTTCGAATTTAAAAAAAAAATCAAAAAATATTTTTGGGAGAAAGAGAAAATAAATGGTTTATTGTCATTTCAGGCAGTAACCCGTTTTTAAAAGAAATAACAGAGCCATACTTTATCATGTTTTCAAAATTCTGTGCTCTGATTCTATAAACCTTTATCTGATGAAAACTAACTATGTTGAAAAATAACTCGGACTCTATTTTTGATAATCATCGGGACTTATTTGTCAAAATATCAATCTCTCAATCGACAACCTATGTCATTGATTGAGGGGGAGAATGATTTCAATTAAATTAAAAAGTTATTTGGCATTAAATTATTTTCAAAAGATATTCATGCATGTTTTACCAATGGAGTTTAAAGTCTTAAAATTCGATCCTTATCAGTTAAAACGCTTTCATAATCAAGTCACAATTCCCCTTAAAAGCTTTCAAAATCAATTAAATCAATAAGAGATCACAAATATCAAATGATTTGATAATTATGATCGGGGGAGAATGTGTGATTTAAATTGGATTTAAACTGATAATTCGGTAAATGGTTTTATAAGGATATACATGCTATCTTTCTCACATGTGACAAACGATTTCAAATTTTAAATGCACATGTTGAGGGGGAGCATCTATCTTAAACCTATGATTTGAAACGTGATCACTTATCTCAATGTGCAGATTCCCTCTAGTATGTGCAAAACTCTTTTCAAATCTCGAGGCACATACTGAGGGGGAGCAAACTTATGAAAACCTCATCCTTCCCAAAAATGCTTTATGTTAGGGAAGTGATGTTGATATCTTTTAGAATATGGTAATCAAAGAAGTAAATTCTTCCTCTTGCCTCTGTGTGCAAAACGATTTCAAACATTTGATGCACATATTGAGGGGGAGCACTTGTTCTAAAAATATCAAAAACAATTCAGGTACAAAATGTTTTGATAATATATCACAAGTATCTGGATTGATTTTCAAATGGTTTTCAATTGGTTCAAATGGCAGATGAACAATACCAAGTAGACCGACCAAATTTAATTTATGTACGGTGATATAAGGATGATAAGGTTAGGTATTGGTTCCCATGATCCGCCAGAACCGGAGGGATCTACCCAGGGACAATCCACTAGTTAGTGTAGAAGTCCTTAGGTATGATGATAAAAGGAGAAAAGTGAGATATGGGAAGAGTGCGGACTGAGACAGAGTGAGTACTGGAACAAACCCAACAAGGTTCTTGCTATGAAGTCTCGGTAAGCACTGAAGGGGTTGAAGAATTAAAAAGAATTGAATGAGAAAAGGGTGAAAACAAATAGCCCTCCATATATTCAAACTTAGGGCAGAAACCGGGTTCAATTCATATGCTACTGGTGGTAACATCGGTATTGAAGACAAGATGTCATGGACCCAGTGACGCACTGCACTTCAACTTTCCAAACCACTCAAGTTCCTCTTAAAAGGACTTGTTTCATTCTCACGGGGAACCGACATTATCTATCGACTTTCTCTTAGAGATTGCTGATATTGAAGAAGGAGACCCTCTCCCTAGTCTCCGGCACATGAACCAAATATGCACAAATTGAGTCTAGAGCCACGAGATCATCAATAAATCTCATTAGGACACTTTCAATGAAGACTCTCTGTTTCACACAATGTGGAAAGAGAGATTATATCTTGAGTCCTACACATTATCCTTGTGGTATTGCCAGAACATCTGAGTGATGTGTATACATATTCACAATGAAGATGGAAAGCCTTCTGGAGCCAACATCAAACAAGCTCCTGGTAGGTGGCATGTGAGATTTATTATATAGATCAACCATGTGACAACTGAATAGAAACAATGGGGCGATTCAATCTCTTGAATCAATCCTGGTTCAGGTTATGGATTGACGGATACCTTTGAAAAACCGGTCTTTGTGCTTAAAAATATTTTCTTTAGCAAATCGACCGTGTACGGACATTTCAAATCAAAAGGTGTTTTATGATTGATAATTGATGTTCATTAAAACCTTCGTTGTATTGGAAAAACAATTTCTATTGAGCAATACACGATTGTTTTTCAAATCTCTTTTCATCAATCAGTGAATTTCTATTCGCTGGTTCACTCACTCCGTGTTGTCTTCTTTGAGATGTTCCGGTTTGAGAACAGCTAGAGCAGCTGCGAAACCCTGTCAAGGAAATTCTTTGGAATTATACCCGATCACAGGCAGTACTTGTACTAATCAACGGGGAACCATGGGCCGTGTACCTCAATTCAACGAAAGTGATCAAAGACACTTTCGTGCGATTTATTGCTAACTGTCGTATGCAGGTACACCCGACGTTTGTAGCTGATCAGAATGAAGCGGTCAATCCATAGCCGCATGCTCACTTAACACATTCATCTCAAAAGAAATCATGATTAGTGCATCAATGACTCTGATATTTTCACTCCATGCTTCTTCTACGCTGCTGCCAATATCATGAATCAACTAAAGCTTTCACTACTCTGATGAGAAGATTTCATGATCCAGAATGTGAACATGTCGGTCCGAATGTCACAACATCACATAATACCAACACCACAATGGATATCTCAGAGATTTTTAAGTAGCTGATGATCTCAAAAGCTGGCTCAAATTTATTATCACATGGATCAGTAAAAGACCTCCACCTAGAGTAACCAAACATGCAATGAGAAGAATCAATGACTACGAGCTTCGGAGCAAAGTGCTACATCAAGAATGCAAGAACAATTGTTAATGACATATCTGTTTGTATTCAATGTAATTTTAGTATATGTTTGAGGTGACCTCCCTTAGGGGGAGATTGTTAGGAATTAGAAATTCCAGATATTAAAGAGTCGGTCACCTCAAGTATATGTAATCGTTAGAAAGCACGTAGTCGTAGTTATTTTAAGTTAAGTAGTATTTAGTTAAGTAACACCGTGGAGGATGGACGGGTCTTTACCCACTGTATGCCTGATCCACAGCCCGTTGTGTGGCGTTTTATGTAAGACTATAAATACTCTCTACCTCCCAAGGTAGAGAGTTGGAGCTCATAATAATATCTTTCACTTTCTCTCACTAAGTTCCCTAAACCTCTAACTTTCTCTCTCTAGAATTCCACTTATACGCCTACTTATGTTAATGGTTTGATGTGTATGTGAAATCCAATATCTTACAAGAGGAATAAGGAGGATGAGAATTTAAATTAGGAAGGAAGGTGCTAATTATGGCAAAGCATGCATTATAAGTCATATGAACTAAAAATTATGTTTAAGCATGTAAAGAAATATAGGATGAGCTAGAAAGTGGTTTGTCAAAGGTGCAAAAACAAGAAAGCAGAAAGATGATAATGACTGCAGAACAACTAGATGGTCCCGTAAATAGGTGGACGGTCATGTATATAAGGGGGACCATCTAATAAATAAGGGATTGTCACCAGAAGAATCTTAAATTCGTCCAGGAGAAATTATTTTTAGTGTGTATCTACATACAACATATGTGAAGATGTGATTATCTCGACTCCAAAGAAAGAAAAAAAAACTAAGAGATAATCCAAAGTCTCCTTAGTTCAATTTTGCTTGGTTTTCTATGTCAAATTTTATATTAGTTATATGATCCGACCAAGGATTGTGAGTTCATTATGCATGCATAAGAAAAGTGTTTTTGAATTGTATTAACAATGCACGAAAGATGTTTTTCCTAAATGTGAGAGGTTTGAGAGAAATAATTGGGGTTTTTCATGCACGTAGAAAGTTTTTAGAGTTAGTTTTAAGTATGAACGAACTATATTTACGAGAAGTATAATCATGCTATTTTAGATTCTTAAAAATTCCCTAATTTTGATTTTGTGCTTAATATAATCCTAGACTCAGATTAGAAGGAAGAGACTTACAATGAGTTTAAGATAAAGAGATGTGTTCCATCATTCCTAATCCTAGAAGAAGATAAAAAAGGTTCTCGTTTGAGAGGTTTAGTGAGGATATCAACAATATTTTCTTCCTTTGGAACCTTTTCGATGGAGACGTTACCCTTTTGCACATTGTCCCTAAGAAAGTGGTGACGAATTTCTATGTGTTTTGTGCGATAATGTTGCACGGGGTTCTTACTTAAGTCGATAGCTCCTTTGTTGTCACACATGATTGGGATGTCGTCAAGAGTGATGACATAGTTTACGAGAGCTTATTTCATCCATAGTGTTTGTTGACATGCCTTTCCAGCGCTTACATATTCGACTTCGGTTGTGGAGATAGCTAGCGCCGTTTGTTTCTTGGAGAACCAAGAAGTTAAAAAACAACCCATGAAGGTAAAAATTCCACTAGTACTTTTTCGATTCACATAATCTCCCGCATGATCAGAGTCGGCATATACTATAGTTTCTATGCCGGTCCTCTTAGGATACCATCATCCAAAGTGCATAATGCCTTTAATGTATTAGAAGATACGCTTAACCGCTTCAAGGTGAGAAGTTTTGGGATCTTCTTGGAAGTGAGCACAAAGGCAAACACTAAACATGATATCGGGCCTACTTGCCATTAAATATAACAAACTACCTATCATGCCTCTATACTTAGTGCTATCTACGGATTCACCCTCTTCATCTTTGGTGAGCTTTGTATCCATAACCATGGGTGTTTTCATAGGATTAGTGTCTTCTAATCCAAATTTCTTAAGCATTTCCATAATATACCTAGATTGATTGAAGAAAGTTCTGTCTTCTAATTTTTTTATTTGTAGTCCAAGGAAGAAGTTGAGTTCACCCATCATGCTCATTTTAAACTCGTCATGCATGATTTTTGAGAATTCATCACACATGTCTTGACAAGTAGAACCACATATAATATCATCGACATATATTTGAACGATGATGATGTTTGAATCTTTCTTCTTAGTGAAAAGAGTGTTACCTACCATTCTCATTGAGTAATCATGTTTGAGAATAAAAGCTTTTAACTTATCATACAATGCTTTGTTAGCTTGCTTAAGGCCATACAAATCTTTCTTGAGTTTATAAACATGATCGAGTTTCTCGAAATCAATGAATCATGTAGGTTGTGCTACATATACCTCCTCATTGATAAAACCATTTAGGAATGCACTTTTCACATCCATTTGGAATAACTTAAAATATAACCCACAAGCGTAAGCAAGTAATATCCTAATGGAATCTAGTCTAGCTACGAGTGCGTAGGTTTCGTCATAATTAATTCCCTCTTGTTGAGTATAGCATTGTGATACTAACCTAGCTTTATTTCTAGACACAACTCCGTTTTTGTCCAACTTATTTCTAAATACCCACTCGGTTCCTATTATGGCTGTGTAATTAGGTCTTGATACTAACTCCCAAATATCAATAGACTTAAATTGATTTAATTGCTCTTTCATTGCGATGATCCAACTTTCATCTTTCAATGCTTCATTTACGTTCTTATGTTCAATGATTGAAACAAAGCAAAAGAAGTTTCTCTTTTCTTGAGCTTGCGATCTAAGGGTTCTTTGGTTTAAATTCCCTATGACGTTGTCTAAAGGGTGATTCCTAGACTCTTTAATGTTGGTGGTTTCATCTATTTCTAAGGTTTACATTTTTTATCGCTAAATTTTTCTTTGTTATCCTCGATGGCTTTTTCTTCATCTAAATCATCATCTACCAAAGGTGATATTTTAGGTGGGGGAGGATTCTCATCGAATCTCATGTTGAGTGATTCTTCGATGGTCATTGTTTCCTTGTTAAGAACTACATTGGCTTTACTATTTTGTGAATATCCTAAGAATACACCTTCGTAAGACTTTGGGTCAAACTTGGTGAGATAGTCTTTGGTGTTTAGAATGAAGCATTTGCTTCTAAACACTTTGAAGTAATCTAGAGTAGATTTCCTGCCTCTCAAGATTTCATATGGGGTTTTTCCTAAGATTGGCCTAATGAGAATCCTATTGAGTATATAAGTGGAGGTGTTTATGGCATTACACCAAAACTTTTGAGGTATGGATTGTTCGTTTAACATTGTTCTACTCATTCTTTACCATGGTCCATCCTAATGGAAACTATGGAGCAACCTAGTTGATTTTGGACTTTCTTACAAATGTTTTGAATTGTTCAAAAGCTTCTATCTTATTCTTAAGAAATATTGTCCAAGTGTATCTAGAATAATCTTCTATTATTACTAAGGTGTAGAGATTTCCTCCGTAGCTCCGTACGACGGAAGGACCGAAGAGATCCATGTGAAGAAGTTCTAGGCATCTAGAGGTTGAGACCACATTCTTAGGTTTATGACTAAAGTGAGCTTGCTTTCTAATTTTACAAGCGTCACAGAATTGTTGGTCAAACTTAAGTTTTGGTAGAATCCTAACTAAATACTTAGAGGCTAATGATTGTAACAAGCGCATATTATATATTATCACTAGACCTATTTCCTATTTTCATGACATATAGATCACCTCTCATAATGCCCTTGCCAATGACTTTTCCATCCTTAATGATTTCACTATCTTCTTCGGAAATGATCACCTTTCACTTATTGTTACATATTTGACACTAAGTTATCTACATGCTCATCATTAGTGATTGTAAGAGAGTTGTGAGTGATCTTACATTTGCCAATAATATTATCTTTGAGTTTATTACCAAAAGTGACATTACCTCCATGGTATGATTGATATGATGAGAATAGCTTACGATTTCCCATCATGTGATTTGTACATCCAATGTCTTTGATCCATTCATCGGGCTTCAAGTCAATTCTCAAGCATATCTCTTTTGAAGTTCCGGACATTAGACATGTTTCGTCTTTGGTCTCTTCATCGCTATCGCTCCAAGCACCATCGATGTATGCCTTTTGGTTCTTCTCTTTTGGTTGTTGAGTACATTCCCCTGCTAGATGTCTTGGATCACCACATCTAAAGCATCTTCTCTCGATTTTCCCATATTTGTCATCTCGAATCTTTTGAGGTGCTTTCTTTTCATCTCGCGATTGTCTTACGTATCTACCCCATCATTTAAAAAACTTCTTGAAGTCTCTAACCGCCATGGCATACTCTTCGTCATCATTTTTCAAACTTAAGCTTTCATTATCACCATATTCCTTTTTAGCCTTTAGAGCAAGAGATCTCCTTTCTACTTTGCTTTTGAGTATTTTAGAATCATTCTTAATAACTAGCTCGTGAACCTTTAGGTTTCCAATGAGCTCATCAAGCGAGAGTGAAGCTAAGTCTTTGGACTCTTCTATTGTTGTGACCTTTGCTCTCCATTTTGGATGTAAAGCCCTGAGAAATTTCCTAACACAATTCTTGACAGAAACACCCTCATCAAGTGCTTTTAGGCTAGTAATAATAGTATTAAATCTTGCAAAAGCACTATCTATAGATTCGTCTTTAGGAATGAAGAATTGTTCATATTGTTGAACAAAAAGATCGATTTTGTTATCTTTGACATGGTTATTACCTTGATGGGTGACTAACAAAGTTTTCCAAATATCTTTAGCAGTGTTAGACATGAAAATTCTTTGAAATTCCTTTTTAGGTAAAGCATTATAAATAACCATTTTTGCTTCATCATTTTTAGCCAATTTCTTTTTAAGATTTTCACTTTGTTTTTCATAAGGAGCTATTTCATCCCTTTTAGTTCGGGTTTTGTTCAATAGGTTTAAAGTCACCTTAAGTAATAACATGCCAGAAATTAAGATCTTTTGATTTCACATAAGTTTCAAATCTTGTTCTCCAATAAATGAAGCAATCGGCTTCGAAGAGTGGTGGTCTTTGCATAGATTGTCATTCTTGATATTTGTCAAAATCCATTGATCAATTCAAGTTTTTAAAATTAACCTGGTTCTGGTACCAATTGTAGAAACTAGAAGGGAGGTTGAATAGTTTCACCGTTTTGATTACATTTTCAAAATCTTTCTCAAATTACTTTTAAAAGAGTTTTAGATTCGAAATTTATGTGATATCAACACAACAATAAACGAACACAAGTTATAATAACAACAATGTTAGAGTGAAAAGTATGCAAGAGTAAAGAGAAGAAACAATCAAACCAAGACATGGAGATTTATAGTGGTTCAGCTACGAAGCTCAATGTTCGCCCTACTCCATTCCTCGAGTATCACACTCGAGAGTTTCACAAACACTATATCAACAAGCTCCTTTATAGCGGAGAAAATCTTACACCTTTGCTTACACCAATTAACAACACTAAGCGAAATGTTGAGTTGTTAGGATTTAGTAAATCCAGTTATTAAAGAGTCGGTCACCTCAAGTGTATGTAATCGTTAGAAAGCTCGTAGTCGTAGATTAGTTAATGTTTAGTAGTATTTAGTTAAGTAACACCGTGGAGGACGGACGGGTCTTTACCCACTGTATGCCTGATCCACAGCCCGTAGGTGGCGATTTATGAAAGAACTATAAATACTCTCTACCTCCCAAGGTAGAGAGTTGGAGCTTATAATGAGATTTTTCTTTCTCTCACTAAAGTTCCCAACCTCTAACTTTCTCTCGCTAAAACCTCTTTTATACGCCTCTTTGATTATTGGTTTAGTGTGTTTGTGAAATCCAATATGTTACAAATGGTATCAAGAGCCATGGTTTGATCATCTCTCTTACATATCCTTGGATTTCTAGTGATTTTAGATGGTTTTTGAGTTTGAAAAATTTTAGTGGTTTTTGCATCATTTGGATTATTTCTAGTGTTAAAGTTTGAATTTTGGGTGTACTTTTGTGTTAAGAATCATTGTAAGTGCTTGGGTTTTGATTTGGTAAGCTTGAATCACTGTGGTTGAGCTTGTTTTGGATTGAAAAATGTGTTTTTGAAGTTTTTCTTGCTAGCGACTTGGTTCTCGTTGTGTTTTTCATCGTAGCGACTTGCTTCAGTAAAAGGTAGCGAGTTACAGTGTGAATTGTTAGCGATTTGGTCCTAGCGACTTGTCTATTGAAACAAGCCGACAAACAGTACAACTTAGTGGATTCTCCACTACGGCTAGCGACTTGGTGAAGTTAGCGACTTGCTTTCAATTTCGTTAGCGACTTGTACTCAGTATTCTTAGCGACTTGATGTTAGCAACTTAGATCTTAGCGAGTTGTTCTTTAGCAACTTGACTGTGTAGCGATTTGGTACTCTTAGCGACTTGGTGTTAGCAATTTAGATCTTAGCGAGTTGCATTTTAGCGACTTGACTGTGTAGCGACTTGGTGCGTTAGCGACTTGTGTCTTAGCGACTTAGTTCAAGTATTCTTAGCGACTTAGTTGATTATTTTTTTAATACGGTTTTCTCTTGATTTAGTAAAATCCCGTGAAAGAATCTATTTCCCGGTTTAATCATAGAGTTATAAAATCCCGTGTAATCTGTTAACATGTCTACCAACGTACCTACAATCATCTCCACCGTTGCTGAGGATGTTCAAGCAGCTGCTTCAGATACTCGTCCACCCATGCTTGACAGAACTGACTACGACTCTTGGGCACAACGAATCAGATTGTACTGTCTTGGAAAGGAAAACGGAGTCAACATTCTCAAGTCTATTGATGAAGGACCTTATCAGATTGAGACTACAAGATACTTAATTGATACAGCTGCAGATGGAACAATGATCTATGGAATAGACAGACCAAAGACGTATGATGAGCTCAATGATAAGGAAAAAAAGAGATTCGATGCTGACATCAGGGCCTCTAACATTATACTTCAGGGTCTTCCAAAAGACATCTACAAGCTTATCAATCACAACACTGAAGCCAAGGCTGTTTGGGATAATGTCAAGATGCTTCTCTCAGGTTCTGAATTGACAAAGAAAGACAGAGAATCACAGCTGTATGATGAATTTGAGCACTCTAAGATGAAGCCAGAAGAAAGTGTCTATGAGTATTACGTGAGATTCCAGAAGCTTGTGAATGATATGAGGAATATCAAAATGACCATGCCAAATATTCAGCTGAATTCAAAGTTTGTGAACAACATGAATCCCGAATGGCATAAGTTTGTCACCTCTGTGAAGCTAAGCAAAGGATTGAAGAATACCAACTATGAGCAACTTTATGCATTCCTTCTTCAAAATGAGAGACATGCTATGTTTGAAAAAAGGATTCTTGAACAGTTCAAAACCATCCAGGGAGAAACAAGTTCTTCAAATGATTCAACAGCCTTTTAAACAAATGTTGGAATTACCACCAAAGCTTCTCAAGTCATACCCATGGGTAATGGTAATTACAAGCTCATCCCTGATCCAGCATATAAGCCTCCGGACCCAAACACATTCATGGAAAACTTCATCAATCAACTGTCTCTCATGGTCAGTCAAAACATGAACTCTCTCCCACACACCAACAATAACCTCAGAACAGCATTCAACCCACACAATCAAGCTACTATCAGAGATGGGAAGGTTATGGTGCAACCAGTTCAAGAAAGGCAGTATGAATAGGGAAGAGGAGGAGTTGGTAGAGGATATGTGGCAAATCAGAATCGTGGAAGGAATCCAAATCAGGGTCAAGCTAAGCCAATTAAGTGCTACAACTGTGGTGGTGATGAACACATAGCAAGGAACTGCACTTCTCCAAAATGCCCTCAAAATGCAGAGTACTTCAAAGACAAGATGTTACTTATGCAAGCTCAGGATAATGGAGCTGTGTTGGATGAAGAGGAGCTGTTATTTCTTGCTGAGGGGAATGCCAAGACATATGACGCAGATGTGGATGAGCAGCCAATTCAGGAGATAGGTCATAATCATCAGATTGCCTTTCAAGTTGCAGACTGTGATGCATATGACTCTGACGTCGATGATGAACCTACTGCACAGACAATTTTCATGGCTAGCATTTCTCCAATGGTCTCACCAAAGGTCCCCTCACCACAGCCAGCTGGTCCATCCAAAGAATCAATCATCTCAGAGGTATTAAAACTATACGATGATGTTGATGAGCAAAAGATACATGACAAAGTACAATCAACTGAAACTTTTGAGTCAGATATTGAAAATATGGGTAATATCAATGTTGTCCCATATGATCAATATGTGAAACAAAGTGAAAGTGAGACTGTACCAAGTGATGCATCTTCTGCAGTTAATGATGACTATGTTTTTGATGAATACACTACATGTGCCCCTGATGATTCTGTTATCTCTGAACTGAATGCCTATAAAGAACAAGTAGCTATTTATGAACAACGTGCTAAGTTTGAGTTAACCACCCGTGAGCAGGAAATGGATGACCAAATGCGTACAACTATTAGAAAAAGTAAGTTTAGAGAAGAAGTATTAAAACAAGAGTTAAACTCCTTACAAGAAAAGCTTAAGCAAGAATTCAGTGCTAAGGAATCAAAACTTTTGAATGATTTTTCTAATCTAAAAACCTTGAAAAACAAGCTTGAAAATAAGTTGTACGTACAAGGGAACACCATTCAGACTGCTCACATGATCACTAAGCATAGAGTCTTAAGCGATAAGCACAGTACCCCCATTATAAAGGAATCTAATCCTGAGTATGGTAAAATAGCAAAAGCTGCTCAAAATGTAATCTATGATGGCAATGAGATTCTTAAACGTAGACAGAAACCTAGTTGCATTGAGTGCACTAAGGAAGATAGAAAACTAGATGATGCATCTAGGGAGAAAATGAATAAGAAGCTTAACGATCCTGCGTGTAAAGAGAATAACATAACAATCAAACCTCATGATTACACTAAGGAAAATTAGATATCCTTGAACATGTTTAAGCCTCAAACTCAATTAACCCCAGAATAGATCTTTTGGAAGAAAGATATTGATAAGCTAAAAGTTAATGTACTTGTTGAAACAAACACTCCCCTTAGGAAAATGCCTGCAGCTACTGTGTATCCTCCAAATACACCAATGCATCTAGTCCCTAAATCTATTGCCACTAATAGCAAGACCTTAATCAGCCTATATGTTGTTTATCAGTTGTTTGTTGATTTTGAGAAAACGTGTAAGAAGAGAATCACACCTACAGGGATAACTGAGGGGGAAAGGGGTTTTGAACAAACTAAAGAATGTTATTTAACTGAGGTCATGCCTTTCTTCAAACAATTAAAAGGTCAATTTGAGAGTCTTCAAAAAGGGATAAATTCAGATATTAAAGAAATGGAAAAGGAATTTGATGCAATGATAGTTGAAGTGAATGACTATGAACAGGCACTCAAATTTAATGAAGTTGAAAGGAAGAACTTACACATCTTAAATGAGAATTTGATTTCGAGTTGTGTTGCTCAAGATGTGTTTTATACTGTTACTAAGCACTCTATTACTGCTTCTCGATTTCATGAATTATCTATTGCATTGAAAGTTTCCCATGATCGTGTCATTGAGCTTGAAAACAAAAACTCAGAACTAAGTGAGAAAATTGATCAGGATGATCACGATAATTTGGTAAAACATCTTTCTAAACTAGAAGTTTAACATTTTGATTTACAACTAAAATATCAACATCTTAAAGAAAATGTCAAACCCTCAAATATCAAGACATCCTCAGATGTTCCAGAGTTTGATGCAGTTTTTCAGATAAACAAACGTGACGAACAGATTCAAGCTCATTGTAACACGATCAGAAAGTTGAAAGCCCAAATCTCTCAATTAAAGGGTGAAAAGAACAATGTGACTGGCTCCCAAATGCCTCCTCCTTTAGATTCTCAGTATTCTCAAACTTTTCATCTTCAAAACTTAGTTAATGCTTTACAAAAAAAAACGAGAGTTTTCTAGAAGAAAATGAAAAAGTTAAACGACACTTTAAAGAGTTATATGATTCAATGAAAGTCACTCGTGACAAAAACAACGAAAAAATAACGTCTTTACAAAAGGAAATTGGGAATCTGAGGAGTCAGGAAACAGGGAAACTGCCACTCGTTTTTAATGAGAATGTTGCATCAAAGTCATCCTCAGACTGCAAATATACTGTGACTGTTAAATACATTCCTCCTCATCTTAGGAATAATGAACCTGTGTTTCACAACTATTGTGCTCATCTTAAGGATAGTCTAGAATGTCTTCGTGAGATTGTGGAAGAGGATTTTATAAATAAGCCTCTTGACAGTGAAATTAGGTTTGCATACATTCAAGCCAAACGTTCTCAAGAACTGCTAGAATGTTTAATAGCAATATGTCCTAAATCCTTAGGTGCAAAAGGAAAAGCAGTGATGCCTTGTTCTATGCCTAGTACCAAGCATACAAACCATTCTATGCCCAGTTTTAAGAAAGTGAACAATAATGTGCCTTCAAGTAGTTCAGATCCTTGCACTTCTAGTTCAGGAATGCAAAAAGTAGCAAAACCAACTAATGTTTAAATTCCCTCTACAGGAGTAAGAAGTGACACCAAAGCAAGCGGGTCAAAGCCTCAAGGCAACACAAAGAATGATAGGACCTTGCATGCTAGGAATGTTCAGTGGAAGAGAGTAGAAGATCACCATAGGGAGAATTTGAATAAGACGAATCGTGTTGATTCTAGTGTTAGCTCTAAGCGTACTGTAATTAATGCGAATTCTGCTACTTTTGGAAAAACATGTAATGATGATTGCATGGTTTCTGTTACTAATCTTGAATGTAGTGTGAATGATTTGTCTAATGTTGTTAAATGCCCAGTTAAAACTGTTAATGCTAAAAATCAAGCTAAGAAGGCTAAAAGGCAAAGGCGAAAGAAAGTTAGAAAACAGTGGAAACCCACAGGAAGGAAATTTAGTAATATAGGTTATCAATGGATACCTACTGGGCATAAGGTTAATGAGTTTTGCCCTAAATTTGCTAAGTCAATGCACACTAGAAAATGGATGCCTACTGGTAGAACTATTCCCTTAAGAAGTGAACATACTTTGAATAGGTCAAATATGGACACTAGCACTGCATCTATTTCTAATGAGTCCATTGTTTCTACTTCTGACGTGGGTGTTCCAATCACTGTTACTAACCAAATGGAACCCATTCTTGCATGGGGATCCCAATTATCCAGTTATCCATTCTTGTCTGTGTTCAACTGCAGATCGTTTAAATCGTTCTGTGGTACCTGGACTCAGGTTGTTCCAAGCATATGACTGGAGACCAGTCATGGCTCATGAACTTTGTGAGTAAATTCATCGGAACTGTGAGATTCGGAAACGATCATTTTGGTGCTATTATGCGTTATGGAGATTACGTGGTTGGAAATAGTGTGATTTCCAAGGTATATTATGTTGAAGGTCTTGGACATAATCTGTTAATACAAATAAACCATAAAAACGTTTATTAATATTTTGCGATCTTTTTGTGTTTTGTTGATAACAAATATAATGTTGTCTTAAGTATAATTATAAGGATACATGTTATTTTTGTAAAGCATTTACATATAGCCATTTAAATACAAAAATGTAGTAATTAAGCATTTGTTGTAATAGTTTATTAGGATGGGTAAAAACCATAACCCAAGGACCATAACCCATGGATCTTAACCCATACCCAAGTAGACTAGATACAATGTATACTTAGATACATTGAATCTAAAGAAAACCCGTGGACCAACCCATAACCCATGACCCATAACCAAAAAACCCATGGGCAAAGAGGAGCGTTCCACGGATCCCTAGGTTTACACTAGCCGGATCCCAAGTGGAAGGGATCCGTGGGATCCGGGGAACAGTGAAGACTTTTGCCTATAAATAGAGAGCCATTTCTTCATTCTAACTCACCCCTCTTCTTACTAAATCTCTCAAACACTCTCATTCTCTTCTAACATATAGATCACTTGATCTAGAGAGTTGTTCTTCTTTCTTTCTATTGTGATCCTCATATAGGTCCTTCTCTAAGGCGAGATCACGAGCATTCTACAAGTCATCCAAGCAAGGGGTCCTTGATTGATTTGTCACTCCACAAGATTTCTGTAGCGAAGATCTTGTATTTGATATTTCACATATTTGTTGTGTAATAGTCGTGTTGGTTTGGTCCACCGTGTTACGGACTCGGTATCTAGCTTTGTACCGGAAAAAGTGTAAGCAACGTTGTGAAGGCTTCTCCGCCAAGTGAAGGAGTTTGTTGACATAGTGCTTGAACTCTTGAGTTGGTGACTCGGGGAGTGGAGTAGGGCAAGGAAGGTGTCCTTGTAGCCGAACCACTATACATCGGTTGTGTCTTTTCTTTCCCTTCGCTTTACTTTATTTACTTGCTTTATCATTAGATCTATACTTTCTCTACATCCATAAGATCTCACATATTAACGAATCTAAAGTTTTTGAAACTAACGTAAAATCGGAAAAAACTATTCAACCCCCCCCCCCTCTTCTAGTTTTCCACAATTGGCATCAAGAGCTAAGTTTATAAAAGTTTTAAAGTAAAATTGTATTTTAAAAACTTTTCAATCACTATGGGTTCTGAAAATTATAAGGAAGGGCAATCTATCCAACGACCACCACTACTTGAAACTAATGGTTTTATATATTGGAAAAATAGATTCGAAACATATGTGAAATCTAAAGATATTGATCTTTGGTACATTATTATGAAGGCGACTTTGAGGCTACCTCAAAAGACGATACAGGGAATTTAGTTACATACCTCATGATAAACTAAATAATGGAAATGAAGAAAAACGCTTTCCAAAAAGTAGTGAAGCAAAAATGGTTTTATATAATGCTTTACCAAAAAAGGAATTCGAAGAACTAGGGTTTCTGAAAATTATAAGGAAGGGCAATCTATCCAACGACCACCACTACTTGAAACTAATGGTTTTATATATTGGAAAAATAGATTCGAAACATATGTGAAATCTAAAGATATTGATCTTTGGTACATTATTATTGAAGGCGACTTTGAGGCTACCTCAAAAGACGATAAAGGGAATTTAGTTAACATACCTCATGATAAACTAAATAATGAAATGAAGAAAACGCTTTCCAAAAGTAGTGAAGCAAAAATGGTTTTATATAATGCTTTACCAAAAAAGGAATTCGAAAGAATTTCTATGCTTAAAACGTCTAAAGAAATTTGGACTTCTTTAGTTGTAACTCATCAAGACAACCAACAAGTTAAGAATAATAAAATTGATTTATTTGTTCAACAATATGAACAATTTTTAATATCGGATGAGGAAACTATAGATCATTCTTTTGCTAACTTTAATACTATTATTACATCGTTACAAGCACTTGATGAATCTTTTTCTAGCCGTAAGCATGTTAGGAGATATCTAAGGGCACTTCCATCGAAGTGGAGATCCAAGGTGACGGCGATCAAAGAGTCAAAAGATTTGACAATCCTCACCCTCGATGAACTCATAGGCAACCTAAAAGTCTATGAGCTTGTCCTTGCCAAAGACTCTGAAGCCTCAAAGGTAAAACAGAAACACAAATCTCTGGCCCTTAAAGCCAAAAAGGCTTCAAGCGATGAAGAGAACTCCTCTTCGGGTAGTGACGACGAGGAGTACGCTATGGCGGTAAGGGACTTTAAAAAGTTCTTTAGAAGAAAGGGAAGATACGTCAAACAACCATATGACGATAAGAAAGGCTTTCGGAAAAGCAAAGAGGACGAGAAGCCAAAGGATGATCGTACTTGCTTTAAATGTGGGGACCCAAACCACTTTATTAGTAAGTATCCCAAACGGGATGATCATAAAGCGTTCGTGAGTGGCACGTGGGGAATGAGCGACGAGGAGGACGAAGAAATTTGTCTCATGGCAAATGACGAGGTATGTCACGAATACTATAGTAGTTCATCACTTGATGACGACTCTCTGCATAATGAATATGACAAACTATGCAACATTAGCTTAAAACTAATTAACAAAAATAAGCTTTTAAAGAGTCAAAACCAACGTTTAGATAAAGAAGTCATAGAATTAAAAGAAAAACTAAAACGTTTAGAAAAAGGTAAAATAGCAAGTGGTGAATGTGAACTTTGCGTTCAACTTCAAACACTAGTTGATCATCTAGATTCTAAAATTGCTAGAATGAGTACGAACACCTTAGATACAATACTAGATGGTGTTAAAACCGGTAACAACCTAAAAGGCTTAGGTATTCAACAACTTGATCCATCAACTAGTGAAAGTAAAGAAACAAAATTTGTTAAGGCGCTAGAAAAACCAGCCACTGTTGTGGCGGATCCCACGGATCCCCTAAAAAGGGAACCGGCTAGTGTACAGACAGGGATCCGTGGATCTGCTGTAGCAAACAGTAGCAATAACGTAGCGTCTTCATCTAGAACTGATTTTGTTATCATTAATAGGAAGAAACCAACTCACGTCACCACTAGACAACCACCTCCAAAATATAATCCTACTTTTGCAAGAAACAAAGCTCCATCTTTTTCAAAACCTAATTCATTTAGGAGACCTAATAACGTTTATCCAAGAAGTAACCATCAAATGGGATGGAACCCAAATATGCAAAACGGTTTTCCTTTTCAAAACTTTGCTCCATGGAATGCATATTCATCTTATCCATACATGTCTAACATGAATGGAATGTTTAACACTAATGGACCCATGAACAAATGGGGACCAAACTTTTGAGTTTATTATTGTTTTAGGTCGATCTAGACCCCGACGAATGGGTCAAGGATAGCGGGTGCACGAGGCACATGACCGGCAATAGGGATCTATTCTCCACATATGAATCCGTAAATGGAGGTAATGTGGTGTTTGGAAATAGCAAAAGTAGAATCATCGGTAAATGTACGATTTCTAACAAATCTCTAACCATTAACGATGTGTGTCACGTAGAAAACCTAAACTTTAACCTCTTAAGTATAGGACAAATATGTGATAAAAAGTGCAATGTACTCTTTACCGAAATCGGTAGTAAGATACTTAAAAATGGCATAACCATAGGAAGAGGAATTAGGAAACATGGAGTCTATGTCATTAAAATCGGTAATGAACCCAAAGACAAACTATGTCTTACCTCTATGGATGATACTTCGACCTTATGGCATCGAAGATTGGGTCACGCCTACATGCGACTTCTTCAATCGCTATCATCCAAAGATCTAGTAAGAGATCTACCTAAGTTAAAATATGAACATCATTTTTGTGATGCTTGTAATGTAGGAAAACAAGCTCATTCAAGTCATAAAGCTAAAAACATGGTGTCCACAACTAGGTGTCTAGAACTACTACATATGGATCTATTTGGTCCATCTGCTATCCAAAGTTATGGAGGCAACTACTACACTTTGGTAATAGTGGATAACTACTCTAGGTATACATGGACAAAATTTTTAAAGAACAAAACGGAAACCTTTAATTATTTTTAAATATTAAGCAAAAAGATCCAAAGACAACTAGGAAGTCCTATAGTGTCCATTAGGACGGATCATGGTAGGGAATTCGATAATGAAGTGCAATTTGGAGCCTTTTGTGACGCTAATGGTATTACTCACAACTTCTCGGCTCCACGCACTCCAAAATCGAATGGGGTAGTAGAAAGAAAGAATAGAACCCTTCAAGAAATGAGTCGAACCATGCTTAATGAACAATCCATACCTCAAAAGTTTTGGTGTAATGTCGTTGATACTTCAACGTACATACTCAATCGAGTCTTAATTAGACCAATCTTAGGAAAAACTCCATATGAGTTATTCCGAGGCAAAAAGCCTACGTTAAATCACTTTAGAGTCTTTGAAAGCAAATATTTTATTCTTAACACTAAAGATTACCTTACAAAATTTGATCCTAAATCAACCGAAGGTATCTTTTTAGGTTATTCGCCAAATAGCAAAGCTTACGTCATATTAAACAAAAAAACAATGAAGGTAGAAGAGTCATTAAATATAAAATTTGATGAAAGTCCACCCAAACCCTCTCCACCTCTTGTCGATGACGAGATCATAGAAAGTGATGCTATAGTAATAAAGAAAAAGATAAATGAAGAAGAAGAATTTTTAAATAATGAAATCATAAACATCAAAGAGTCCAAAGATCACCCTGTAGATAAAGTCATAGGAAAGCTAAACAAACGAACATTAAGGTCTCAAGTTCAAAATCAAAGTAGCTTGTTTTGCTTTGTTTCAACCATAGAACCTAGGAACACACAAGAAGCCATAAAAGATGAAAGTTGGGTAATGGCTATGCAAGAAGAACTTAATCAATTCGTTTCTAATGATTTTTGGACACTTGTCCCTCCACCTAGTAATCAAACCATAATAGGAACAAAATGGGTTTATAAGAACAAATTAGATGCAAACGGAGTAGTGTCTAGGAACAAGGCTAGACTCGTTGCCCAAGGGTATAACCAACAAGAAGGAATAGACTTTGATGAGACCTATGCCCCCGTGGCTAGATTAGAGTCTATAAGAATACTTCTTGCGTATGCTTGTGCTAATGATCTAAAGCTTTATCAAATGGATGTCAAAAGCGCTTTTCTAAATGGTTTCATTAATGAAGAAGTATACTTAGCTCAACCTCCGGGCTTCATCGACTTTCAAAAACCCAAACATGTATATAAATTAAAGAAAGCCCTTTACGGTCTTAAACAAGCTCCAAAAGCTTGGTATGATATACTCAAGTCATTTTTAATTAAACACAACTATACCATGGGGTTAGTTGACAACACACTTTTTACTAAGAAAAGAGAGTCACATATAATCATAGTGAAAATATATGTAGAGGATATTATATTTGGATCCACTTGTCAAGACATGTGTGATGATTTCTCTAAAATCATGCATGAAGAGTTCGAGATGAGTATGATGGGAGAACTTAGTTTCTTTCTTGGTCTACAAATTAAACAAGTAGAAGATGGTATCTTCTTTAATCAATCTAAATACATAAAGGAGATGTTAAAGAAATTCGGTCTAGAAGAGTCGAAACCAATTAGGACACCAATGTCATCCGACACCAAACTCACAAAAGATGAAGATGGCGAATCCGTAGATAATACTAAATATCGTGGCATGATAGGTAGTCTTCTCTACCTCACGGCAAGTAGGCCGGATATCATGTTTAGTGTTTGCTTATGTGCTAGATTTCAAGAAGACCCTAAAACATCACACCTAGAAGCCGTAAAAAGGATATTTAGATACATTAAGGGTACAACACAATTAGGATTATGGTATCCTAAGGGCATGGGAGTAGAAACAATTGTATATGCAGATTCTGACCATGCAGGTGATTACGTTGATAGAAAAAGTACAAGTGGGGTGTGTACTTTCATGGGATATTGTTTAACATCTTGGTTTTCTAAGAAACAAATGGCACTAGCTATATCAACAACCGAAGCCGAGTACGTCTCCGCCTGCAAAGCATGCCAACAAGCACTATGGATGAAACAAGCGTTAGTAGACTACGACATTCATCTAAGCGACATAGCCATCCTATGTGACAACAAAGGTGCCATCGACTTAAGCAAGAATCCGGTATTGCATTCTCGCACAAAACATATAGAGATTCGTCACCACTTCTTAAGAGACAATGTTCAAAAGGGGAACATTTCTATTGAGAAGGTAGCATCCGAAGACAACATAGCCGACGTCCTCACCAAACCGTTGAAACGGGAACAATTTGTTGAAACGTTAGACCTTGATAGATCTTAAGCACTTGTAGATCGTTAGTATTGTTTATGTAATCAAAAACAAACTAATAGAAAATCTCTACAACTTGTATTCTTTAGCGGAAATCAAACACAAGTATAAACACAGATAACTAAGAACTCGTTGATCCTCTATGGATCTTTATATTACTAAAACTTTGTTTTTCAACTCGTACATAATTCATACTATTGTGTTCCTTTTATAGACAATGAACCCTAACTTGTTTCCTAAGAAACGTATAAACATAAAACTAAATAAGATATACATAATCACTTCCTAATAAAGCTCATGCATATCCGAACTAACTATAGAATACGTGGAATAACTATCTCCGCAGAAACCATCTACACGGTTTCACTACTTCAGTAGAAACTCTTCTTCAGCAGAATCCTTACTCTTCAGCAGAATCCATTCAGCATTATCTTCAGCAGAATCTCTACTTTGCATAATTCCCAACAATCCTCCCCTAAACTGGAATTTGACTAGGTTAAGTTCCAGTTTCTTGATAGATCTTCAACGCTGCAGAACCAGAGGATTGTACGCGAACAACAGCAACAAAGAACCATCAATTACATCGCTATGATGATAAACATTGAAATGCCAGATCTTTGCAGCAACAAATGACAACAGGTACATCAAAACATATTAGTTTCAAACTATTCTCATCACATCCAGGTGTGTTAACTCCTGTGAGAGGTGAATCATTGAAAATAATGGATTTGATGTCTCTTTACCAATAGCCATCACTACTGGAGTAGCCAAATGTTTCAGTTCGGAAACTATGGTACACTGATAAACATCTGATTTAGTAGCAAATCAGCAACCATATAAACGGATTTGAAATGTCTTTACCTGTAGCCGTTTGCTCAGGACTAGTCAATTCTTAGGATTGGTGAACTAAGTACCAAATATGGTATTCCACTGCCTTTACCACAAGCCATATACATGTGGGCTAGTCAATTCCTAGATTCCAAAAAGGAATAAACCATGGTGAATTGATGACCATACAACCCTCAGCAATTAAGCATGGGTGGTTGCAGACCCTATGATTTTGAGCAAACCATTACAGCTATCAACAGATTTGATGTGTCTTTACCAAAGCTGTACCCTTTGGACTAGCCAACTCTTTGATATACACAAGGCACATCGGGTGAGTTAATAACCAGCAATAATATACAACAAACCTGCAAATAAACTCAAAAATATACATAGTAATTTTTATTTATTTTTTTTAACTAAGAAAGAAATAAAACAAAACAAATATTACAAAATATACACAATACCATAATCAAGATGATGCTTTATGTTGCAGAAGTTGATTCTTAATCAATCCAACACATTGTTCTGCATGTAACTTATCATTCCCAACTGGATCAGGTGGAACTTCCAACTTCTGACAAAGCATTCTCTCCATCAAGGACACAGACAAAGGATAAATCTTATCAGAAAACATGCTCACAATCAGACCACACTTGGTCTCCACCACATGCACACATGGCAGAGGATAAAATCTCCAAGTCTCAACCTTCCACTTATCAGAAAGACAAATAGAATACCCTTTACCATCTGAAGATTGAGAGTCAAACAGAACTTGAAGATCACCTAGCAAATATAAACCAGAACCCTGTGGTGAATGAGCAGCATAATGCTTAGTGACAAGTCCATACAGAGTATTCAAATCTTGTCTATCCACTAAATGAAAGATTTCCTTCAAAAAGTTGAACTGCAAAGTAGAATTATCCAGCCGATAAATAGTATTAAGCTCCCCATCAGTTAAAGTCCAATTAATCAACACATCATGAGATCCTTCAGGAAAAACATCAACAGATCCTTCTCTAATAAAAGTAAACTCAGCAGCCTTTAGATTTAAAGAAATACTCTTGAGAGATTTCTTATCCCTAGACTCAGCGGATCTCACATTTTTCCTTAGAGAAATGTGTCTTCTTTTAGACATCCTTTTCTTCCTCTGACCAGGTATATAAATCCCCATAGATGGTACATCCTCAGATGCTTCAAGGACATCTTTAGCATGAGTGGAAGAAATAGAAGTAGACTTAACTGGAACAATACCACGCAAGACATACATTCGTTCAAGTACTTTTCTGGCCTTCTTTGATTTAGCAGCGGCTAGTTCAGCTTGCTTACCCAACTCTTCTCCTACTTTATCAACAGGAATAGAAGCATTCATATCCTTTGAATCCAAAGATTTAGTAGCGACACTAGGTACTGCTTCAGAAGAAACAACATGTGGTTCAACAGATTGAACCCTTTCAGTGAAATGTATAGCTTCAGTAGATGTTTCAGCAGTAACATCAGGAGAATTCAGCTTGGGTGTAACATCATCAAAATTATCTACAATCTCAACTTGCTTTGGTCTCTTTGCTTCAAGAGCAAACATGACCATATTCTGAATTAACCAATATTGATGAACTTCAACTTATATCAGCATTCTGCAAAACAAACACAGAAAAACACATAAACCAGACCAAAACAAACAATACTCACAAAACATTAGCTGGTTAGTGTAAACAAATATACAAAGTAATCTACAAAGTTTACAACAATAATCCTCCCCTGAGGCCTATGCCTCCCCTTAAACTTTTGTTAAATCCAAGATCCTGACTCAACTAGAGTATATAATAACAATGATTGAACATGCACAGTGGAATAATAAGAACACAATCAAAGTTCCCAACAAGGTTTTTCATATAAAGACAATGATCCTCTATGGATCTTTACACCCTCTCTATAGAGGTTTTTCTTGAATGTTTTTCTGAAAAAAATTATGTTAATACATAAGACCTATGTTCCTTTTATAGACAAGGAACCCTAAAACATTTCTTGGGAAACGTCTAAGCATGCAAGCATGCAACTAAATATCTTTTTTACCCATACAGAATAAACATGGGAAAACTCTAAACAAGCCCATGCTAACCTTGGGCAGTACAATAATAAATATGGGCTAACATATAAATAATAAAACTCATGCGTACAACTTCAGTAGAATCCTTCAGTAGATACTAATACTGCCTCATCAGAATCCTTACTTCACTACTTCAGCAGATTCCACGGCTTCACTACTTCAGCAGAATCACATTTTCACAGAATTCCCAACAATCCTCCCCTAAACTAGAATTTGACTAGGTTAAGTTCCAGTTTCCAGATCTTTAAAAATTTCAGAACTAGAGGATTGTAGCAACAAATGACAAAACTTCCCAACAATATTTAACACTTCAGAACTTGAGGATTGTAATCGAACATCAGTAGCAAAGAACCAAGAATAATCTCATCTCTATGATGACCAAACTTTGAAACGCCAGGTCTTTGCAGCAACAAATGACATAGTGTACATCAAGACTTATTAGTTGCATACTATTCTCATCACATCCAGGTGTGTTAACTCCTGTGAGAGGTGAATCATTGAAAATAATGGATTTGATGTCTCTTTACCAATAGCCATCACTACTGGAGTAGCCAACTGTTTAAGTCCGAAAACTATGGTACATTGATAACCATCTGATTTATTAGCAAATCAGCAACTATATAAACAGATTTGATGTGTCTTTACCTGTAGCCGTTTGCTCAGGACTAGTCAACTCTTTGATGGAATGCCGTCATCATCATGGTGAGTTGATTACTATTTATGGATTTCCGCAGCCTTTACCACAAGCCATAATCGTGTGGGCTAGCCAACTCTTGTGTCAGAAAGACATGGTGAGATGAAAACCATGAGTGGTGTAGTAATGAACCAACACCAAAACCTGCAAGCAAGAGAGAGTAGAAACTGAACACAGACAAGTTAGTTTTTTTTTTTTTTTTTTAAATAAATTAAACTAACAAGAAATAGAAATAACCAAAACATGTACAAGATACCATCAAGCAGCAGCATAAACCAAAGACAGTTGTAGTGTCAGCAGAAACACTAAGCCTCCCCTTAGGCGTATGAGGATCCAACAGCTGCAAAAATGGTTAGAAAACAAAAATACAACAATAAGCCTCCCCTTAGGCTTATGCATCCCCTTAATCAATGCACCTGACAAAGATTATTGTTCTTGGGTACCCAGAATGAACCTTTCCTTTGAGTTTTCCAAGAATAACATGTTGAGGGCTTAACAACAGTTGCCACACTAACTCCACCATGTGCCTTATTCATATGAGATACATAAGGTGTATATGACTGAAAATAAGAACTTTTAGGTCTATAGGGCATAAGCCTAGCCTTACTGTTCCACCATCCAGTAGTAACTGGTGAAGAATATCCTCCACCAGAGGGAACTGGAAAAGGCCTATCAAGCCTGTCAGCAAAAACAGAAGTATACACCTTTGGTTTACCAGAAGGAACTGATTTACCTGCTTTCACATGAGCAACTTTGGGAACGAATGGAGGAATACTAGCAACATTAGTCCATGTGGGTCTAGAAGTCTTATGGCCAGAGGAAACACCCATCTTTTTCTCATGATAATCACAGTCTATAATAAGATGGAGTTTACTACCACACACAAAACAAGATATATTCTTAAAAGGCTTATTCTTAACACAACTTTGTTTATTACATTTAAGCTTATCAGGAACAAAACTAGAAGCAAAATCGTGTTTAACAGAATAAGTAATTGTCTTTGTTTTGGGCTCAACATCAGCTACTTTGGGCTTGGGTGTAGTCTTGGGTGAGTGCCTAGGTGAGTCAGACTTTTCACTTGAATCACATGAGGCATAGACAGTGGACTTTAGGTCTGACGACTTGTCACTTTTAGAGCAAGAGACAGAGTCATTAGTTTGGCCATTAAGGTCTGGCAAGTCACATGACTTTTTGCCATATAAATGATGTGATCCATCAAAGTCAACTGGAATGGACAGGTCAATGGGCATGTGTTCACCTCTAATAGGTCCACGTACAGCATGTAAATCACCTTCTTTTACAAAATTAGCTAATCCTGCTGGTGTAGATTTACAAGTGTCATCCCTAGCTTCTATTCCTACATACTTCTTAAAGCCTAAACCTATAGGAGTATTAGGATTTTGACTAGCATAGATGTGACTAGCTAACTTATTTCCATTCAATAACCATTCCTTATGCCTAGCAATTTCCTCATCTAGTTTGTCTTTAAGTACTTTGTTTTCAGACACTATAGTAGCTTTTTCTTTCTCAGTGCGCTTTAAATCAATTATAGCAAATTCTAGATCACTTTCTAGCACCCTAATCTTTTCATCATAAGCCACTTGATTCTTTTGAAACCATACCTTTTGTTTTTCTAATGTTTTTAATGACAGTTTATAAGCTTCATTATCAACATAGCATGCATTGTACTTAGGTTTCATTTCATCATAGGCTTCCTTAAGTTCATTATATCTCTCCTTACAACCAAAAACACAAGTATGTACCTGAGAGATGCCCATGAGAGCAATTTGCGGACTGTTAAATCCTTCAGCATAACCTGTAGCATCAACTTCCTTGCTCATCTTCTTGAATCCTGCCTTTCCTCCATACCTTGCTTTGAGAGCATTCCATATAAGACTTGCATCATCCATAAAACGAAAATCTGCTACATGATCAGCAGGAATAGATTTAAGCAATATAGTTCTGGCCTTTGACTCTCTTTGTACAACAATATGTTCATCTGCAGTCGTTGGAGGAAGAATAATGATGTTTCCATCACGATCACTTTTAATCCTTTTCAAACTGTTGCCATTTTGGATCACCTTCCAGATATTCATATCATTATTCATGATCCAGTGTTCCATCTTCTTAGCCCAGACTTCGTACTCACCATTCATCAAGTAAGGAAACATAACATCATCTCTATTATTATCAAATTCTGCCATTATAAAGGTGTAGAGAGAAGTTTGGTTGAGAGGTTTAGTGCAGAAGTATCAAATAATATGAGCAGTTGAGGCACTCGAAGACTTCAGCAGAAATCGAGTGAATGAGAACTGTACCAAATTCAATATAAAACAATAAACAAGCCCACGTGACAATCACTAACCCAACCAATCACACTAGCATGACCATAGTAACAAGCATGCACCTTGCCACACTAAATCATAGACCCTTAATGATGTTTACGTGAAGCTTCAGTAGAAACAAAACAATAAGTTGACCAATCAAAATGAATTCCACCGTAACATAAATGCACGACTCAGGTACCAAATCCCACGTCCACAACAATTAAATTTCACCCAATTAACACTTCAGTAGGAATGAAATAATGCGAGACCCACTTTGTATCAATTGACCAATCACAATTGAAGATTCAAAATTATTGATTGGGTACAAATCACGTGTACCAACTATCAATAGCCACACGATCGATCAGCAGTCAAGTCATTCAAAGTCAAACAAGAATACCAATTTATTAAAACAAACCCACGTGATGCACTATATTTTGACCAATCAAGAAATCAAGATGCGGGACCCATGTCAGCCAATCAATCTCTATTCCCCCTTAATGCAAACCAAAGATCATGAGAACACAAATTATACTAATAACCGAGTGGGGACACATAGAGAACTGTAATCATGCGCTAGACCCATGTGCAAACCAATATTTTAAATGAGACAATAAAGATTCCACAATCTTTTACATTAGCAACTGACCAATCACAACTAGATAACCACTATTAATGCCACAACAAATATGATATCCCACGTGATGAAGGACCACTCAAAGACACATGCATACTAATTTCTTTGACCAATGAAAACACATGCCCATGTGAGATTATCAGCAGAAACAAATGATAACAATTTGCCCCATGACAATCAATCAAAACCCTCGTCAGATCCAAATCGACAAGAATGTTGACAAAATGTATGAATAAAATATGTGACCCACTGACTTATGATCAGATTAATACACTTCGCTTCAGAAATGAAAGATTGGACCAGCATATTACCTTACGCGCCCGTGATGTAAACGAAATAATAAGGCCTTCAACAATGTGTGTCTGAAGCAGTTTTCTAGGCCTTATAACTTCCTGTCAGAGGCTCAGATCAACGATCCCTCCAGTGGAAACCTTCCTTGATATACCAAGAACTTCCAGTCCAAATTTTATGTCGATCCAACGGTTAAAGAAGAAGATATGACTGATTCAAAACAGTGCTGAAGTATCCTTACGGAACTTTTTCAGCAGACTTCTACAGCTTATAACTTTTGATTGGAAGCTCCGATTGACAATCCCTCCGGTGAAACTTTAGATTACAATCTAGAGATGCGCCAGAAAAAATTGTAGCTCGATCCAACGGTTCAAGAGAAAGTTATTGCTGTTTCAAAACAGCCCAGCAGAAGGACTACGAAAATTACTAACAACTTCGAGTTTTGAATCTTTTCTTCGAAAAACCTTGTAAACTCAAGATCAAGAGCCACCCGCTCTGATACCAATTGTTAAATCCAAGATCCTGACTCAACTAGAGTATATAATAACAATGATTGAACATGCACAGTGGAATAATAAGAACACAATCAAAGTTCCCAACAAGGTTTTTCATATAAAGACAATGATCCTTTATGGATCTTTACACCCTCTCTATAGAGGTTTTTCTTGAATGTTTTTCTGAAAAAAATTATGTTAATACATAAGACCTATGTTCCTTTTATAGACAAGGAACCCTAAAACATTTCTTGGGAAACGTCTAAGCATGCAAGCATGCAACTAAATATTTGTTTTACCCATACAGAATAAACATGGGAAAACTCTAAACAAGCCCATGCTAACCTTGGGCAGTACAATAATAAATATGGGCTAACATATAAATAATAAAACTCATGCGTACAACTTCAGTAGAATCCTTCAGTAGATACTAATACTGCTTCAGCAGAATCCTTACTTCATTACTTCAGCAGATTCCACGGCTTCACTACTTCAGCAGAATCACAGTTTCACAGAATTCCCAACAACTTTGCATTTAAGGGTTAAGCATCCCAATATGAACCACAAGGTGTTGAAACCTTGGTCCATCAAAAGCCTTTGTTAACAAATCTGCCACATTATCATCAGTGTGAATTTTAACCACTTTTATCAAATATTTTTCATATGCATCTCTTATAAAGTGGTGCCTGATTTCAATATGCTTTGTTCTACTGTGAAAAACTGGATTTTTAACTATGCATATGGTACTCTGATTATCAATAAAAATTGTTGTGTTCATGAAGTTAAACCCATAATCCAACAATTGATTTTGTATCCAAAGAACCTGTCCACAGCAATTTGCAGCAGCAACATACTCTGCTTCAGTAGATGAGGTAGCCACAATAGTTTGTTTCTTGCACTGCCAAGAAATCAATCTCTTTCCAAGCAATTGGCAACCTCCAGTTGTGGATCTCCTATCCAGATTTGCACCAGCATAATCACTGTCACTATATGCTTCCAGCTTAAAAGGAGACTCTTTTGGGTACCAAAGGCCTAAATGGGGTTGGCCTTTCAAATACTTAAAGATCTTCTTGACTGCATTCAGATGGGAAGCAAGTGGAGTGACTTGATGTCTAGAACAAGCACTCACAGCAAATGTAATATCAGGTCTAGAAGTTGTTAGATACATCAATGAACCAATCATAGATCTGTATAAATGAACATTCACAGGTAGATCTGGTTCAGTGTTGTTCTTTGTTTTTGGAGCTTCATAAGGTGTTGTGGCAGTCCTGACACTCTCCATACCAAACTTCTTCAAGATGTCCCTCACATATTTATCCTGACTGATAAAAATACCATCAGGTTTCTGCTGAACTTGGAGACCCAAAAAGAAAGTAAGCTCCCCCATAGCACTCACCTGAAACTCTCCCTTCATCAGCTCCTCAAACTCCCTGCACCAAGCCTCTTTTGTGGAGCCAAATATAATGTCATCCACATAAACTTGTACAAGAATGATGTTTGTGGAATTCTTCTTTAGGAAAAGAGTTTTATCAATTGCACCTCTTCTATAGTCATGCTTCAGCAGAAATGATGAAAGCATAGCATACCATGCTCTTGGTGCCTGATGTAGTCCATAGAGAGCTTTAACTACCTTGTAAACATGATTTGGATGATCTGGGTCTTCAAATCCTTTAGGTTGAGTGACATAAACTTCCTCCTCTATTTCACCATACAGAAATGCACCTTTAACATCCATATGAAACCCATGTAAGATGCATAGGCCAAGAAAATACGAATGGCCTCAACTCTAGCAACAGGTGCAAACACTTCATCATAATCAATCCCCTCCTCTTGTCTGAACCCCTGAGCCACTAATCTTGCTTTGTTTTTAATCACAACACCCCTTGCATCTCTTTTATTCTTCAAAATCCATTTTGTCCCAATTGCATACTTCCCCTCAGGTAGTGGGACCAATATCCAAACCTGCTGATTTTGGAACTGTTGAATCTCTTCTTGCATTGCTTCAAGCCAACTTGAATCTTCCAGGGCTTGAGTAACACTGGTTGGTTCCACTTAAGAGAGAAAACAGGCAAACAGACAATGCTGAAAATATGTGTGATTGTCCCTTTGCTGGTTTGAGACATAAGAGATAAAAGCTACTTGACCATATTTAGAACTTGTTACAGTGCCCCTAGTTCTAACAGGTGCATTAGGATCACCAATAATATTGGTCTGTGGATGAGCAATGTTGATCCTTTTAGTAGCAGTGGTGTTGACATCAATGGAGGTATCAAGATTAGTCATATTTGGCTCAAAAACACTGTCATAGGAAGGTGAGGTGAAGATGCTAGTTTTGGGTTGATAATTACCAAGATCTGAAGGACTTGGAAAGAGTGTATAAGGTTCCCCAAAGTCTGTGGACACTGTAGTAGAAATGGGAGTAGAAACAGCATGACCATCAGCAGATTTGGTGATGATAGGAGAAACAGAATCACTGTCAGCAGAATCAAAGTTTCCACTGACTGCTTCTTTTGCAACCTCCCCAGCAATCCGCTCAGCTTCTAGATTAGCTGCATACTCCTGTTTCTGAAGCCTAGCAAAGTCCTCTGCATAGTTGGACTCATCTTCACTCTCATCAGTAGTAACTTTGGAAGTGTCACCTGAAAAATTATTAGGGGAGAAAGAAGGTACAATAATAGGATGTTCATCATCCTCAAACTCACTATCAGAATCAGCATTCATGGTATCAGCACTGTCAGTAGGAGACTCTTGTGGACCTGCATTTTGGTTAGCCACATGTCTAGAATAACCCAAATAATCAGTTAAGTAATCAAGGTCAAAAGACCAAACATGACCTTGTCCTTGAACATTAGGCTTATCTTCTAGAAATCTCAGGTTTAATGTCTCCTCAATCTTCTTAGCAGATAAATTGTATACCCTATAAGCCTTACTATGAGCCGAATAACCCACAATATAACCCTCATCAGCCTTCTCATCAAATTTACCCCGTGGATCACTAGTTTTCAAAATAGTCACTTGACATCCAAAAGGTTTAAGGTAAGGAATAGCAGGAACTTTCCCATAGAGAAGTTCATAAGGTGTCTTAAAATGAGGTCTAGTTATAGATACCCTGTTCAGAACATAACAAGCTGTGCCAACTGCTTCAGTACAAAACATAGTGGGTAACTTGGAGTCTGCAAGCATGGATCTTGCTGCCTCTATTAGGGTCCTATTATTTCTTTCAGCTACCCCATTTTGTTGTGGGGTTCTTGGAGTGCTATAGTCCCTTTTTATCCCTTTAGACTTACAGAGTTCTATCAGTACAGCATTCTTGAACTCTGTCCCATTATCACACCGGATGCCTTTAACCTTTTTATTCAGCTGATTTTCAATAAGGGTAATAAACTCTCTTAAAACTGGAAATGTTTCATCTTTTGTTCTCAGAAAGAACACCCAACAAAACCTGCTGAATCCATCAGTGATTACCAGACAAAAGTACTTGTGATCAATATTGCGGACTTGTGTAGGACCAAAAAGGTCCATATGCAGCAACTGAAGAGGTTCTGAGATAACGCTCACAGCAGTAATAACTTTGTAAGAGGTTCTGTGTTGCTTTCCTTTGTTGCAGGCAACACAGTTATGTTCATTGGTGAAAACCTTTGAAGGAAGTCCTTCCACAAGACCCAGTTTAGAAAGCTTGTTTATGGTCTTGAAGTTTATATGAGCCATCCTTCTATGCCATTTTGTAGACTCATCCAGGGATGCTTTAGCCACCAAACAAGTTAGGTCACCTTCTGGTTGAACATCATTTAAGTTGAATGTGTAAAGATTATGAGTACGAGGAACTCTCAGCAGAATTGATGTATCTTCTGGTAGTTTGAAGTCTTTAGATAGCACAAGACATTCATCCTCAGAGAAGAATACTTTGTTCTTGGTGTGACAACTCGTATTTTCAGGTCATATTACAAAACATTATTCATGTTTCACTATTTCATCATTTATCGTAAACTAGGTTTGCGTGTTCCAAATTCGCGTAACCTTAATGGTTTAGCGGCGAATTCATGATCATATCATTACGGACATTTCATATGGACTAAGTTTAGTCTACATTTCATTAACATCATTTGCATTATATTAGTTCATTCATGACATTGCATTTCACATTTAACGCGTAAATTTTATATTAAATAAACGTTATCGCGTGAGTTATTATTTTGAACATTAAATCCGTTACTTCTAAAAATGATCCCGACATATTTTATACTTACATTTAGTTTATAAAAACTATATTTTGAGTTTACCTAGTGTTTTAAATCTATTTTGTATATAAATCGTTAAAGTTATATTATTACGACGTTTTTCTTAAAAATTACACGATAATTATTATATCACTCAATTTTTACAAGGAATGTATTTTTACAATTTTTATGATCTCATTATACTTTACTTTGATCCATTAAAACTTATTTTTAGTTCATACCACTCTAATTTCACAAGTATATACAAGTTACCTACACTTAATTTCTTTTACTTACACATTTATATATATATACAATAAAAAGAAAAGAAAAAAAATCATTATTGAATAAACAACCCCCCCAAGAACCGGCCATGAGGGGGGGGAAGAGTCATAGAGTGGGTATGCAATTAGTGTTTGGTAAAAATCTTTCTAACTTGTATATATCTACACTTCACCTCAAATTTCCTACCTCATTCATTCATCTAATAATTCAAAGTTAGTAAAAGT
>BPTQ01000008.1:123287179-123297936 GCA_019973895.1 Chrysanthemum seticuspe
GATAAAAATTGTAACTGCATCTTGAAAAACATTGCTCTAAACAATACTTCTCGTCGAAAATATAATCTTTTAACGTCTTGACCATTTTTAAATTACTTCACATGTATTTACATTGAAACGATATCCTACGATAGACTTTTAGTGATTTATTAAGAGAATATAACTTTTCGTCGTAAAATAATGTCGTTGGAAATTTCATGAAAGTGACAAAAATGGCTTCGAAAAGCTAGTCGTAAAATGGTGCACGTTGAACGTTAGGAAACGAACTCAATGGTTTTGAAAAGCTTGTAACATAATCTCAAAGTTTTGGCATTTAAGTTTTTGTCCTAGAGGTCTCGTTCATAGAGAAAAATATAGGTTAAGTAGGGTGATTTTGTTCAAAACGTAGTTTAAAAGTGAATTTCGGCAAAGTTTAAGCAACCGTAAATAATTCATTACAACTACGCTATACTAACGGTTGGTCATTTTGAAAAATATGCTTGATAATCTCACTTTTATTAGAAGACATCTCGTTACAAAAAGTTCTACGTCAATGTTAAAAATAGCCTTCAATATGGTCACTTTGTTTACCGTAACACTTGGCTAAGAAAATAATATAGTTTTTCGTAAATAATAAAGTTACGGCAATTTTATGAAAACGTGTATATTTTAGTCGTTATAAATCCGTTTTCTACGTATTATACATCCTTAGCTTCGTATCAAAGTATACTAATATATTTTTGATAAGTCGAAATAATTTATAACGCTTAAGACTCGTTTTTGACTCGTACAAAACAAAAATAGTTTGCTGAAATTTCAGGAAATATATATTTCGTCGTCAAACTTGAAAATTTCATAACTTCTTCGTTATAGCTCCGTTTTAATCCGTTCAAGCGGCCACGGATTCGTTTTAAAGTATATTTTCTAAATATCTAGGCCAAAAATTTTATGTCTACTGTCGTTTTTCCAGATTTACAAAATAACATCAGACCCTTTTTGTGACTTGTCGAAAAGAGTTTTTCTCGTACTAAACCTATTCCAATCCCTTCAAAACAACTCCGAAACTATTCTAATCCTACCATACACCTTCTTAGGGTGTCATGGGTTCCTAAACATCATCAAGACCAATATATAACAAGGGATAAATTATAGGATGACTTATATATATAAAACTCTTAAAAACAATGTAAAAATGGTATAAATATCCACAAGTCTTGCATGCTTGCTCAAAAATGAAGAAATAAATATGAAATGAAAATGAAAGATATAAAATGAAAGTGATATGCTTACTAGTTACTTTGATGAGGTGATAAGGACAAAGGATTAAACCTAAACACCCTAGGTTTTTATTTCAAAACCTTTAATAAGAGTGTATCTAGATTGTTAAACACATGAAAATGAAAAACTTGATGATTTCTTCAATCTCCTTAGGATGGCCGGTTTTTAAAGAGGAGAAACAAGAGAAAGAAAAACTTTTTCTAACTTGTGAATAATTGAGGAGAATGAATGAAGTGAAAGATTTTGGAGTATAAATCTAAACAATCAAGAAAAGTTACCATCTCATTAAATGCCTACCCCCCCCCCCTTGGTCGGCCAAGGGGGGGAGGTATTTACAAAATATGAATTTTTTTTTTTTTTCTTTTATATATTGTGTATAATATTGTGTAAGTAAAATGTACATGTAATAATAACTTGTAAGATGGTATATATACATTAGTGTATTTAAGGTAGTTTTAGGTAAAAGAAATTTTTAATAGATCAAAGTAAAGTATAATGAGATCATAAAAATTGTAAAAATACATTTCTTGCAAAATTTGAGTGATATAATAATTATCGTGTAGTTTTTAAGAAAAAACGTCGTAATAATATAAATTTAACGATTTATATACAAAATAAATTTAAAACACTAGGTAAACTCAAAATATTGTTTTTATAAACTAAATGTAAGTATAAAAATATGTCGGGATCATTTTTGGAAGTATCGGATTAAATGTTCAAAATAATAACTTACGCGATAACGTTTATTTAATATAAAATTTACGCGTTTAATGTGAAATGCAAAATCATGAATGAACTAACATGATGCATATTTAATTTAAGAAATGACCGGAAATTGAGAATTGTGACACACATTCCGGATTTTTCACATTTGCTAAGGTGAGTTTCATAGCCCCACTTTTACTTGATAAATTGTTTTATACATTTTGGGGTGAGAAATATGCAAAACATTTTATGGACCAAAACTATTACATGATTACTATTACGTGGTTTAGCCTAAGCCCTTATGTCCCTATAGAATGCCCTTTCTCATGAACCGTCAATTCCCCATTGGGAAACGCGAATGTTATAAATAGATCTATTGAGGGTGACTCCTCCGTTCGGTTGGCCATGCTTAGGCCAAGGCGAAACGTATACCATGTCGGAATCAAGTGTTGAGGGACAAAACACTTGCTATGGGCCCCTATATTGTATGACATCTTTTAGCATACAGAAACTGTCGTAGTATCGGTTGCATGAACTTAGAGCTAGCGTAATATACATTCATACATATATCATTATATTCGTTGTAATGATTATATGCCTTTGCTTATGGTCCAAGCTTACTATTTTAATTTAAACCTATGAACTCACCAGCTTTTAGCTGACCTTTTAGCATATTTTCTCAGGTGTTTAAAATTTGTCATGAAGGCAAGGCAAGAAGCGGATGTATGGTCGTAGTAGTATTAAAGAAGTGTTTTTACACAAAAATGATGTTTTTACATTGGGACCACTAAATCTAATGGGATGTACCCATTTATTCAACTTATGTTGTAAGACAGCATTTTTAAACTATTTTATGAAATCAAGCGGAGTATGTATTCCGTTCTTTATTACTTGTGTTATGATTTACCAATTCCGTAACGCTCCCGAATAACACGTATGCTTCCGCTAAACAAATTTGGGGGTGTTACAGATTGGCATCAGAGCCTGGTTATAGAGAACTAGGTACATATAAACCCTAAACTATAACTACTTTTCACCAAAAACATCATACTACGACCACCGATTGCCGCTTGCCTTACTTGCCATTTTACTTAAAATTTATTTAATAGGATTACATGTTTTATTTCCTATTTACTTATGCACTATTTCATATCCATCGTGAGCATATTTTTCCACATACTTACACATATGCACCGTCTTGTCACAGACTATGCCTTCCCCAGCCTTTCCTCACGATGTTCAGGAGGACATCCTATTAGCTCACTCACCGACCATCCGCCAGCTTGCACACTCAGCCACTGATCCATACGTACAGGCCACACTAGCAGCCCAGCCAGCTATTGCACCTACTCCACTTATACCTACCCTCACCACCACTCCATCAGCCCTGTTGACGCGCAGGCAAAAGCCCCGTATGATTGTGAGAGTACCTGGATATCGAGAGCGGTATTCATATGTGCCTGCACTAGCTTCTCGGATGACCCGCGCTGCCTACATGGGTCCTTCTACTACTTCAGAGTCACCGACACCATCACCCACTGAGTCACCACCTCATCAGAGACTCAGGAGATCTACTGATTCCTACTCAGAGGAAGACCCGGAAGAAGATCCGGAAGAGGATCCTGAAGAGGAATTACCAGAGCCCATACCGACTGAGAGTGTCCCTGGCTATGTTAGCATAGCAGCAGATGTGAGTACACAGGGTCTGGAGATTGTTCAGAGTATACAGGAGCTAGGACAGAGCTCCAGGATGGCTCAGAGATTGGGCGATGACATGGATATTGATGCACCATTTGGATTAGGGCAGAGAGCCGCTTTTCTCCACAGTCAGGAGGAGAGTAGTGAGATTGATTGGAGAGATATTGATTGCCTAATCAGTTCAGTACCACTTATCACTAGTCCGAGCTATAGTCCGTCATCACCTTCGTTTGTACCATCTGCAGCAGACATGGAGCGCCTTGAGCGCACCACTAGACAGCTTGAGACCATTGAGGAAGCTGCACCAGTTGAGGCATAGACCGAGCCAGACCTGTCAGGATCTCCAGAAGGTGATCTGACCCTCACTGAGAGGATATTCATTCAGTTAGACTCTCATGAGACTCTGCTAGGAGTCCATTCTGATCAGCTAGAGAGGATCGATCCGACACGCTTGCAAGCTTGCGAGCAGCGTGTTGAGGGTTTAGACCGGGTTACTGATGTGTTGTTTGAGAGCATGGGGCTCGAGAGACACGAGAGGATGCGACTGGGATTTAGGGTTGAGACTCAGGTTGAGGACGTCAGAGAGTTGGACAGCAGGGTACGAGCCTTGGGTAGAGGTCAGACTCAGATACACGGACGACTAGAGGAGCTAGAGAGCGTCCAGTGGATTGCGAGAGATACTGTCAGAGAGGGATGGCAGAGGACTACTGGTTTAGAGTCTATGTTGGCATCACAGATGAGGCGTATCGAGAGGTTGGAGGATACACAGCGAGAGCTGATTGCTACCATAGAGCGATTACGTACCGATCATCCTTAGATTCCATTGCATGATTGTATTACACTAAACTGAGCTATAACAGTTAGTGTTAGTCATTATCATCGTATTTCAGTTGTATTTTCCATTGTATTTCCTTTGTATTCCGTTGTATTTCGGTTGTACTCCAGCTAGTATCTCATCATGTACCGTAGGAACCTTGTAAACGAAATTCTATCTATGACAAACTTATTTTCCTACCCAATTGTCTTTACGTTTATAGATTGCACATATGATCTATCTACGATAACCACACTATTACGTGGCACTTACCTTGTTTAAAAGGTTCTGTAACTCATCACCTTTCTTACTGCAGAAATGCCGCCAAAACGAAGATCAAAACGTACCAACCCTGGTGGAGCCTCCAATGCTCCTATCCCAGCGAGAGTCACTCGCAACCAAGCTGCAAATGCTGCTATTCCAAACAGAGTCACACCCGATCAGACTGCCGAAGCCACTACTCCTGCTAGGGCTACTCCAATCCAACCTATCATGAATCAAGCCATGATCTACCAACTAGTCAATGAGCGGGTAAACGCCGCTTTAGCTGCAGCAAACCACTCGTCTACTAATGCTGGAACTTCAAGACCACCCACTCACAACCGCACTTGTACTTATCAAGACTTTCGTAAAACCATGACTGGAAGCTTTAGTGGAACTGAAGGAGCTGTCGGTCTAACTAGATGGATCGAAAAGCTCGAGACTGTGTTCCGAATCTGCAATTGTGAAGAAGAGTCTAAGGTTAAGTATACATCATTCACTTTAACGGATGCTGCTTTGACCTGGTGGAACAATTTTCTGAAATCCGCTAGTATCGATGTTGCCTATGCCATGCCATGGGAGAACTTCAAGGAAATGGTACTTCGAAAGTACTGTCCTCGTAATGAGATCAAGAAGCTCGAACATGAGTTTTGGAACCTCAAGGTTCAAGGCACCAATATGGCTGCCTATAATCAACGATTTCAAGAGCTAGCCTTATTGTGTCCTGAAATGGTTCCCACTGAGACCCGATTGTTGGAGAGATACATCGGAGGATTGCCTCAACCTATCAAGGGCAATGTAACCACTTCTAAGGCTATTGATCTTCATGAAACCATCGAAGTAGCCAACAAACTCATGGACCAAGTAATTGAGGACTCCATGGACAAAGTGGTTGACAATAAGAGGAAATGGGATGACCATTCTCAAGGTTACAACAACTATGAATATCGTGGTAACAACAATAGGAACAACCGCAACAATCAAAACAAGAGGCAAAATGTTGCTAGAGCTTATGCAGTGAATGTCGGAGAAAGGAAACCGTACTCAGGGACTTCACCATTGTGTAATCGATGCACTCTGCATCACAAGGGGCAGTGTACCGTCAAGTGCCGTAATTGTCAGAAAATCAGACACTTAACCAGGAACTGCCGGTCCAAATCGTTGGCGACAGTTCAAACAGCTCCAGCTCAGGACCCAAAGGCTAATGTAACTTGCTTTGGTTGTGGTGAAAAAGGGCATTATAAGAATGAATGCCGAAAGACCAGAAACCAAGGCCGTGAAGGAAATCAAGGAAACCGAGGGAATCCAGGAAGCCATGGAAATGGCAGGATTCAGGGAAATGTTGGACAGACGAGTAATCAAGGAAATGGAGAAGGAGCTCGTGGGAGAGTCTATGCTGTAACCAAAGTGGAAGCTCAGGAAGACCCGAATGTTGTGACGGGTACGTTCCTTATAAATAACCGTTATGCATCCATATTGTTTGATACGGGAGCCGATAGGAGTTTTGTTTCTAATACATTTAGTCCACTACTCGATATTACCCCAACCGCATTAGGAAATGCATACAACGTGGAACTAGCTAACGGTAACATAGAAAGGGTAGATACCATCATAAGAGGTTGCACCCTTAACCTGTTAAACCACCCATTCAATATCAACTTGATACCAGTAGCATTGGGTAGTTTCGATGTTATTGTCGGAATGGATTGGTTAGCAAAATATCATGCTGCCATCATTTGCGACGAGAAACTCGTTCGAATACCCTACGGAGATGAAGTCCTGACAATAGAAGGAGACAGAAGTGACAGAGGAAACGCTTCAAGACTGCATGTCATTTCCTGTACCAAGGTGTTAAGGTGTATCGAGGAAGGATGTCATATCTTCCTAGCACAAGTCACCGGAAAGGACGAAAAAGAAGGGGAAGAAAAACGTCTGGAGGACGTGCCAATAGTAAAAGAATTCCCTGAAGTCTTTCCCGAAGACTTGCCAGGACTTCCGCCGACCCGACAGGTTGAATTTCAGATCGATTTAGTGCCTGGTGCCGCACCAGTGGCAAGAGCACCTTATCGATTAGCTCCAACGGAACCTCAGGAGTTATCAAACCAGTTGTCGGAACTTGCGGAAAAAGGGTTCATCAGACCAAGCTCATCGCCATGGGGAGCACCAGTCCTGTTCGTCAAGAAGAAAGACGGAACCTTCAGGATGTGCATCGACTATCGTGAGTTGAATAAACTAACCATTAAAAACCGTTACCCACTTCCGAGGATCGATGACTTATTCGATCAACTGCAAGGTTCGAGTGTTTATTCAAAAATCGACTTAAGGTCTGGATACCATCAACTAAGAGTTCGAGAAGAAGATATTCCCAAAACCGCCTTCAGAACTCGTTATGGACATTACGAGTTCCAAGTCATGCCTTTTGGGTTAACCAACGCACCAGCTGTGTTCATGGACCTCATGAACCGAGTGTGTAAACCCTACTTGGATAAATTTGTGATCGTATTCATTGACGATATCCTAATTTATTCCAAGAGTGTGAAAGAACACGAAGAGCATCTTAGATTGATCTTGGAATTGTTGAAAAAGGAAGAACTGTATGCGAAATTCTCGAAGTGTGAGTTTTGGATACCCACTGTGCAATTCTTAGGTCATGTAATCGACAGTCAGGGCATACATGTAGACCCCGCTAAGATCGAGTCAATAAAGGATTGGGCGACACCCACAACTCCTACTGAAATACGCCAATTCTTAGGACTCGCTGGATACTACAGAAGATTTATTGAAGGTTTCTCAAAGATTGCCAAATCTTTAACCAAGCTAACCCAGAAAAACGCCAAGTTTGACTGGGGAGAAAAGGAAGAAGAAGCTTTTCAACTCCTTAAAGAGAAGTTGTGTAGTGCACCTGTTCTGGCCTTACCTGAAGGTGGTGAAGACTTTGTTGTTTATTGCGACGCTTCACATAAGGGGCTAGGAGCAGTGTTAATGCAGAGAGAGAAGGTGATAGCATACGCCTCTCGCCAATTGAAGACTCATGAGAAGAACTACACGACACACGATTTGGAGTTAGGAGCAGTTGTGTTCGCACTCAGAATTTGGAGACACTACTTGTATGGCACAAAGTGTGTCGTATACACCGACCACAAAAGTCTACAACACATTTTGGATCAGAAAGAACTGAACATGAGACAGCGCCGATGGTTGGAATTACTCAGCGATTATGACTGTGAGATTCGTTACCATCCGGGTAAAGCGAATGTAGTAGCTGATGCTCTCAGTAGGAAAGAGCGACCAAAACCTCTTAGAGTCAGATCCTTGGGTATGACAATTAGTTCACCTCTCCCGACCAAAATTCTCGAGGCTCAATTGGAAGCACTCAAAGAGGAAAATCGTCCGAATGAGAACCTTTACGGAATGCCAGAAAGTGAAAATGGATTCATGAAAAGGTCGGATGGAACTTTGTGTTTCAAGGAGCGAAGTTGGATACCACTCTACGGAGGAATTCGCGACATCATTATGCATGAATCCCACAAGTCTAAATACTCCATCCACCCAGGATCCGACAAAATGTACCTTGATTTGAAGAAATTGTACTGGTGGCCTAACATGAAAGCCGACATTGCAACATATGTCAGCCGGTGTCTGACTTGTTCAAAGGTTAAAGCTGAACATCAGAGACCCTCAGGCCTACTAGTACAACCCGAAATCCCCGAGTGGAAATGGGAACGCATAACAATGGACTTTATCACTAAGTTACCTAAAACCTCTAAAGGCTACGACACTATTTGGGTAATAGTTGACCGTCTCACCAAGTCAGCACATTTCCTACCGATGAAAGAAAGTGACGGGATGGAAAAACTTGCACAATTATACCTGAAAGAAATCATCGCACGCCATGGTGTACCAATTTCCATCATTTCAGACAGAGGATAGCCGTTTCACCTCAAACTTCTGGAAATCCCTTCAAGATGCTTTAGGGTCTAACCTCGACATGAGCACCGCTTACCATCCTCAAACTGACGGACAGAGCGAGAGAACAATCCAAACACTAGAGGATATGCTAAGAGCATGTGTGATAGACTTTGGAAATGGCTGGGATAAACACTTGCCATTAGCCGAGTTTTCTTACAATAACAGCTATCACACAAGTATCAAAGCCGCACCATATGAAGCACTCTATGGTCGGAAATGTAGATCACCTGTGTGCTGGGCCGAAGTTGGAGAAAGTCAACTTACTGGTCCGGAGTTAATCCAAGAAACTACCGAGAAGATTGTACAAATCAAAAGCCGACTACAAGCAGCTCGTGACCGCCAAAAGAGCTACGCGTATAAAAGGAGGAAACCACTTGAGTTCCAAGTGGGAGATAAAGTTATGCTCAAAGTTGCGCCATGGAAGGGCGTAATCCGTTTCGGAAAACGTGGAAAATTAAATCCTCGTTATATTGGACCTTTCAAAATTCTTGCTAGGATCGGACCGGTAGCGTACCGCCTTGAATTACCACAAGAACTCAGCTCTGTGCACAACGTGTTTCACGTGTGCAACTTAAAGAAATGTCTTTCCGACGAAACTCTTGCTATTCCTTTGGAAGAAATCCAAGTCGACGAAAGATTGAATTTTGTCGAAGAACCCATTGAAATCATGGATAGATAAATCAAACGGCTTAAGCAAAGCCGCATCCCGATCGTCAAAGTCCGTTGGAACTCTCAAAGAGGTCCAGAATACACGTGGGAACGCGAAGACCAATTCAAGCGCAAATACCCACACCTTTTCTCTACTTCACCAAGTAATCCTAACTGAAAACCGAGGACGGTTTTCTCTTCCAAGACGGGGAGGATGTGACACACGGTAAATTTTCACCAAAAATTTAACTGATAATTAGTAATTCATTTTTACTAAGCCAAATTTATTAAGCATGCATAAGCTTTGCCTGATCATTCGAGTAGTTAACTCGCATACAGTAGGTAACTGCATCACTTTTTCATTCATATCATTTTATGAATACTTCATTTGGTCTTATGATTAAAATTGTAAGGCGAGAGGTTATCTCGTTTTCCCCAGTGACCGACACTACACGCGTACCGACACTATGATAAGGGTTTGATAAAACAAACGACAAATGTTCGTGACATGGAATATTACAAAGATGAAAATATTTCAGACACGTAACAATAAGACACTACGTTATAAAAGTTATCGAACAATGATACCTTGGTCACAATTTAATATCGCGGGACACAAAATATATAACACACTATCACTTAAACAATAATTTTTATAAAACTCAAGTACCATTAATACCTAAGTGTAAGGTATATGCATACATTTTCACAAGTTGTACTATAAGTAAAATACATATAGACACCCATTTATACTTTCATCTTAAAAGTAAACCTTTGTAAAATATTGAGATAATACACCTTTGTCTTTCACTTCCCACTCACGACAAAAATAACACAAAACCAGGGAAGAGAGAAGATATCAATCTCTTCTTCAACCTCTAGGCCTGCGCACCCTTGTAGGTCGAATCTCCCAATATGGTAAACCAACATACCTCTTTCTATTATTCCTCATCTATCCTCACCAAAATCATGAAAGATTTCTTCTCAAATCAAACCTTGGTGCGCCGGCTATTGTTTAAACGAATCCAAGAGGAATCAAAATAAGATCATTCACAAGAAACATATCTCTACTCCAATCTACCTTGAGCCAATTCACAAGATTCGTCTATCCTTGGAAGCTAGCCAATTTCGGCTTCAATCCAAACACCAAGAAGAGAGAGAGTTCAAGCTTTACCCAAAGTACCTCTATATCTCTAGTGGAGATGCAAGAACCCCAAATTGAGTTTCAATTTCATTTTCTCTCAAAAGCTAGGGTTTGTGAAAGTTAGGGTTTTCCAAAATTGATTTGGGGGTTTTGCAATTGGAGGTATTTTGGAGCTAATTCGAGTCTTGTTTGGTCCGAATCCAAGAAACAACCTTTCGTTCATCACCTATCATTTTCGGATTTGAGGTTATCATCTCTTTT